>JAATLQ010037735.1:7585-62666 GCA_013421005.1 Heliconius erato x Heliconius himera | reverse complement strand
TAGTTAGTACTATGAACAATTGTACTTTAAAAATACGTAAATTTATCAACAGTCAAATAAATAAGACGTTTCTAAAGTCATTCTTTTGGACTTACAATTGAACTGTAACCATTCGAACATTGTTAGAAAAATACTACTACGTTTATGTTAAATTTATTATAAGTATAGATTACACTTACATGACGTAATTAACGTTAAGCAGATAATAATTCAACAATATAATAATTTATTTCTTAATAATTTTTTTTTTTTCAAATATAAATATCTTTAAAACTTTAAGTACATTATTTTTTGATAGAGTGTAGCGGTAACCTTTGCCTAATATTTTTTTTATGCACAGCGCCATCTATTTAATATCCCATCGCAATTAGTGATAGCGTTACTTGTATGAAAGAAAGTATCAAGATTCGTTAGTACCTACTATTTTTGTCAATAGATAGCGTTACTTGTATCGATTTTTTACTATCTCAAATATTAACGTCTTGAAAACTTAAATACTTATATCTTTTGATAGAGTGAAGCGATTACAATGAAATAAACACTAAAACCTACCTTGATTTATTTGTAATTTTTATGTATAAAAGTTTAAGCAACTTCTTTTTTTTTAATTTATTGTGTACTTTTTACGTGACACGTTTTGACATAAACAGACAAACAGATAAACAGACAAACAGACAAAAATTTCAAAAATTCCAAAAATGTTGGAAATGGATTTTGTTAATTATCCTTTAACGCCCTGGCTAATTTTTTTTTAAATATTTTCAATGTACAGAAACGACTTTTCTACAGATTTATTATAAGTATAGATATAGATTACTTTGAAGATCAAATCGTTCTTTATCTCTGTCTTCAATTAATTACGATCTAAATTTTACTGTTATGATGTATGAAGGTAATCTTCGTCGTCGCACACGCCTCATTCAAGAAATCGAGTCGCAGCAACTAGCGTAGGTACGTAGCTAACGGCGGCGAAGTGATGTTAAATTAACGCAACACTTAGGAATACACTTTAGACACACTCACATTTATCGTTTCATTTGTTCACTTATTTAATAGATCGCTAGATTTTTTTTCAAGTGTTTCCCTTGTTTTTGGATGCATAAATTGTATCTCCGTAACATATTACGATAAACGTCTAGGAGGATCTGGTCGGCATATTCTGGTTACGATGAGGTCTAAAAATTTCGTAGCATTTAAATTACTGTCAACAAAAGCTGGCCCTAGTATTTTATTTCGATGAATGCCAGTGCACGCAAATTAAAATAATATCCAGAATGGTTAGAACATAGATAGTTCGGCATTTTTGTTATCGTTATGGCTAAATATCGTACGTAGCAATTCTTAAACCGAAGTCGGGGTCAATCAGGCAGGTAGGATAGCTAAGTAATGAGAGAAGCTGCACTATCAAAATCCGAATAACACACTAGACTCAGAATAAAATAAGTTAAACTATAAAAGAGCAATATACAAACAACACAACATTCAATAACAAAACTTTAAGTCTTTTGACATCTATATATATAAAAGGACTTGTGCTGACTGACTGAGGTAAGACGCACGCACAGCCGTAACCGCTGATGGTAGAAACGTGAAATTTGGGCAGATGTTTTTTTTCATATTCTGGACATCCACTAAGAAGGGATTTTGAAAAATTTTAACCGTAAAGGAATGAAATAGGGGTTGAAAGTTTGTATGGATTTTTTTTAAATGGCACCGATTCTTATAAAATTTTAAATCCAGACTCTTAAAAATATTTCATTGAACACGTGTTTCATGGTTTTTAAGAATTCACCCTCTAAGGGTTCAAATAAGGGGTTGAAAGTTCATATGGAAAAATCTTTAAATCGCCACCGATTTTTATAAAAAATTAAATTCAGACTGTTAAAATATTTTATTGAACACGTGTTACGTGGTTCTTTTAGAATTCACTCCTAATAAGCGGGCGAAGCCGCGCGCCCTCTAGTCAACAATAAAGTTGTCAGCGTTGCAAGTGATCAGCCGTCAGTGTTGCAATTGCAAGAACAGATTACAAGTCAAGTCAGTAATTTTTTATTGTCTTTTTTTACGTAATAGCTATAAATAAAGATGTAATTGTTACAAATAATAATTTATCTTTTAATACAATTTTATAAACAGAGATATTAAATAATTCAAGTTGTCAATAAAATCTGAATTTTAAAATTTCTAAAATACAACATGGCGGAAAGTGGCATTCAGCTACGTCATTCGAAAGTTAGTCCTCTTATGTTTCGCGCCAGTGCTGCTATTGGCTCCGTGCACGACGACAACGTACACAAATTTGTTGGCCCTGACGTCAATACTAGTCAATTGAAACCATATTTTACTGAAAAACATTTCAGTAATGTGTTGTAGCTGTGACCATAAAAAGAAAATAAGTCATAGAAATTATTTTTAAAATACGCAACATAAAAATGTTTATTATTAACTAATCAGCTTCACGCTGTATCCCGCACACAGCAGGGTAGGCAGAGGGAACCTAGTGTTAAGACACTCCGTTCCCCACTTTCTGCCGAATTCTGGAGGTATTGCGTGTTGTAAGTGGCATAGCTCAACGCCGCGCTTTGCCTCGACACCAGAGCGAAGAAATGGAAATATAAATTTGAGTAAATATTTCATCTCCTCGAGTGGGGATCGAACCCACAACCAGTCGGTTTTACAGTCACACTTTGTGCCGCTGCGCCACGACTGGCCTCTTATTATTATTAAATAATTATTTAAATATCAAAACAGAATGTAATTTAAGAAATAAAAGTCATTTAATTTTAATTATTTAGTTTTACTTGTGAGTGTAATTGAATAAAGAGACATTTACAGATCTAAAGATCGTTTTTAAATATGGGGGCCTGTAAATTTACCAATACACAAAAGATATGTACAATGTTCTGAAACAATGAAGTTAAATTAATTTTCGGGAATTTTATAAAAAATTTGGAATATACCAATTTTTTTATAAAATTCCCTTATTTCTTAAATTTCATTATTCATCTTTGCATTATCCGTTCGACATAAATTCTTACACTCGCAATATTATATGTTTTTTGTGTTTCTTCTATGGAAAAATCACCCTTTTTTTGAACAAAGAGAGGCATAACAATCTTCAACTATTTTCCACTTCGATCTACAACTGTTCTTATATCTGGAAAACCTTTATCACGTTTTATTGTTGCTTATCATTACAGATAGATGAAAACTCAGTAAAATCTTTTTTTCTGTTGAAGTTACCACATCTGTGTGTGGTTTTGGGGAGTATTACGTATTTTGTTCTTATTTTTTTTTGCCCTTTTTAATATAAATAATTGAGTTGTCTTTTTCTGCTTGTACTTCATCATCACATACTTGTCTTTAAATATATCTATTTTATGTAAATGTATTTCTTGCATTGTAGAATTTCGCATTTTCTTGGCTTAATAAAACGATAAGTCGAATATTTTGCTTTGACATTAACAGGTGACAAAGCTTACATTTTTTCTACTTTTGGCCACCGTGAGCGCTGCGAGCCATTATAATATCCCGACATAGTACTTTGCACCCTGCCATAATCGTGCACAAATTATTGCTTAATATAACACTATAGTTCATAATAAATGTAGATTATACTTTTTACGCATGATTTGATATTTAAATAATTAATAAAATTATCAATACTATTTACAAATAATTTAAAAATAATAATTTATTTCGTAGGTATTGAGTTTTCGTAGGTTCCCTTGTAACCATTATAAGACTTGTTTCTATTTAACGTATAAAATACAATTTGTATCAAAATAATTACGCAAATGTAAATAATAATAAAAATCTCAATAAAAAATAAATAAAAGTATGTTCGTAAAGTATTTTAATTAATGGCTGTATGTACTATAAACTGTTACAATGATTTTTAATTATCTATGTTTTTAATTATGTGTGACTGTAAGGTGTAAACAAATAAGGCTAAGTCCTATTGTTTACTTTATTTTGATTTCTTAAGATTTTGAGTGATTATTAAGTGTTTTAAATTATTTGGATGTTGTTTAAAATTAATTTTATCATTGAGACGAATATGGCATGTGATTACCGACTATCGATTATTTCTCTTAAATGTTAAACTATTGTGTGGCAGTATCTGAGTGTACCGTCAAAAATACATTATTTTAAGACTAGAAACAAACAAATGTGCAGTTTTTAATAGTATTAATAAAAATATTAGTGGTAGTAAAATAAAAATGCGACGACGACGATGTAAAAACAATGTTAAATGTGTGTATTAAATTTTTTTTTATATTGATTTTATGAGTGGTTCAATAAATATGCATTATTTCTAAATAATTTTATAATAAAGGAGATAAAATAAACTGCCTTAAAGAAGGATTTTATTAACCAATTTTAATAAGAACTTTGAACATTGTTTAGATTTATTATAAAAAATACGTAATTGCGTGACAAAAAACGAGAAATATCGTTCTTTCTCGTTCGGTTATGTTTTGTATGAATGAAAAGTAGAAGATCAGCACCGCTTAGTAGTATTTTTGTAGTAGTATTGTGTATGTGTGCTTCATACGAAATACAGGTACGTTTAGACGTAGACGTGCAAGCGTCTGCGCTCCTTTTAGAGAAGCAGCATATGGGGTAAAATATTTCAAACCCATACCTAAAGAAATTAACCAAGATATTCCAATAGTTTAGACGCAGAATTTTTTTTTGCATTTCACGATGTTTATCCATACTGTATTTCGTGTGACGCAGTTATGAATAGGTACCAATAACGTAAACACCTACTACTACAAAAATACTACTAAACATTGCTGATCTGCCACCTTTCATTCTTAAGAAACATACTAGAACGAGAAAGGGATATCTCTCGTTCTATTTTACTCAATTCAACATCGCCGCCGCTACGATAGTGTGCGTTATTCTTAACAAATGGCGTTTTATTTTACAACGATAATTTGATTAATTATTTTGTTTGAAAAAATCACATTTTAATTTTGGAAAAATTTTAAATTTTTGTTTTAACAGTACGAGGTGTGTTCAAATAATATCGCGAATTTTGTGTATTTCAAAAAATAATTTATTTATTCGTGAATAACCTTTTTTCTCCCCATCAAAGTAATCCCCCTGTGATATAATACACTTGTGCCAACGGTTTAGGTTTTCAGAGTAGTTAAAACTGGTTTCATTTAAAGTGGTGATGACAAAAACACTCTATATATTTGCAACCGGTTATAGTATTTCATTTATTTATATTTTTTTTCATATAGAAAATATTAAAATCAAGCACCGTTTCCTATTGAACAAATAAGGGTAGAAGACACAAAACAATGAAATTTTAGTACAAGAGATACATATAATCCTATAATAGAAGTTACTAGTTGGTCTGTAACTCAAAATCTAGGCAACCATTAACGATCAATTTATTTTTTAATGTTAGATTGTAGTAAGCACGCCCTTCGTTGAAAGGAAAATTTTTTGGAATATACTGTGAATGTATTTTTAGTCTCTCGAAACGGTAGTAGCCCTGCAACAAAACAATCATTATATAAAATCCGAGAGTATAAAAGGCTCGATAACAAATATAATATTCGGTAAAAGTTTTTATTTTTATCCTTTAAATATTATATTTTTTGTTAAAATCGATTTTTGCTGCAATGTTATTTCCAAGATTTAAAAGATCGATAGTTTTATGTTTTTATATGATACAAAAGGCCTATTACTGAGCTATATTGAGGAAAAAATTATAATCACAGACTCAACAGTCGAGCTGTATTTGCTGATTTTCGCCAAGGATCACTTATTCCTTAATATCTCAATCGAGTTGCACCTGTATAACAATTAAATATAAAACAAAAAAAAATTACCGGTATCAACGGACATTGCCATAACGGGGAAACTCGCTCCAAAACTGGCTGTCGATAGTAAGCTGGTATTAGTGTAGTACTAAACATATTCTCTTTTTGGAACAAATCACAAGCACTGAAATGTAGTTCTACAAAGCTACGCTTGTATACATTGGAGAGAAGTTGATAAAAATAAAAGCTGTGCTGGAAAATATATTAAAAAGAGAAGATGTTATCAATTCTTTTTCCACATAGGTACAAAAATCGGAATTGGAATAAAAATATTTTTTTATTAGGCACAAACACCATTCGTTGTCTTGCCATATCGAGGAAACACTATACCTTTAATATTATTTCTTATAATGTATGTGGTATAAATTACAATATTAATTTATTCTCTTTTAGTTTTTTTATACCAGAGTTAAAGCAAAAAAACAAAAAACAGCTTACATTTTTTCACGCTCTATTTTTTGAGCCAGCTACTTCAAGATATTGCGTGTTGAGTTAGCTTTGTCTACCAGAGGAAAAAAATTAACAATAAAATTAATCATTCCTATAACTGTCATCAGATTCACAGTGCCTCGAATACCTTAATATTGAAAAATCTGACTGTAAAGAAATAAAACAGAATAGGAATGCATTTTTTTTACAAAACAAAAATATTTATTCTAATCAAAAATATATTGTTATCATTTTATTATGTAAGTTGTTATTATATATATTATTACCTTATATTCATTAATCAATATCTTTTTCAAATTAAATGTTAAGTTAACATAGTGTACAGGATCAGAACGACTAACTCTTTGAGATTTGAAGGTTATATTTGTGATAAATTCAGTGTTATAATAAAGCAAACGTGGTCGTTCCAAACTGAAATATTGACCCTGTGAATGTTGAAAATATAAATAAACATAAAGATACAATTGTGGCACAGTGTGCCGGCTGGGTACGTTTGATGGCCGAAAGCCTGGAATCCCCTGAGGGATGGCCTTGTCGCCGACGATCCTCTATCCCTCCCCCCCCCACCCGGAATTGCTGTAAAGGCCAGTAGGGCTAACAGTACTAGCCGTAATTTCAAAATAAAAAGTCACAATACTAATGACTGATTTTCTGTACTGTGAGAAACGATAATGATTAAGTTTATATTTCGCGTTTGTTGGGATTTCATGGGGCTTAGAGTTTATTCACTCAACACGCAATATTTGGCGATAAGGAGAGAAAAGCGTATCTTAATACTATATACTTCAGCAAAACGACCCAATTTCTCTTCTTATTTCCTTAAAATATATTTCATAAAATGCATCGCAATGTTCTTCCTTCCCAATTCTTACGATGACGACGTCATTAAGGTGAATGTAAATGATGAACTAACAAATTAAAATTACCCTTTTGCAATAACTCTTGCTATTTTTGTTAAAAGTGAAGTATAATATTATAACACATAGCACATAAATAAAATTAATTTTAAAATGACAAGACATTCTAAAAGAAAATACTTTACAAAAATATATACTTCGAAATAAAATATAATAAATATGTTGTATATTTGTGCTAAAGAACTTTGATATGTGTAATTGTAGAAATAGTACTTAACTGTAACTTACATATTATGTTTTGAAAATTGTTAAAAATTGTCTATTTTTCACATAATTGGCCGATTTCTATTCATCATAAATTTATATATATAACAAAATCCTTAAATCTTGTCAGTTAGTTCAATAACATAAATATGTACAAAAATTGTGTTTTTTGCATTTTACAATTACTTAATTGAATTGAACATTATTGTTTGGACTTCCAAACAATAATGTTCAATTCAATTCAAAATATTCTTTAGTTTATAATTATTAATATTCAAAGTATTCTTTAGTTTTTTGTAAGTTCATTCGACGATTCAAAAGTGCTTTCAATAGTCTATTTAGACCGGGGTTCCCAACCTTTTCTTGATCAAGGACCACTTTTATATCATTCTTGATAGTAGGGACCACTATGCATGTAGGTATAATAGAAATTAACTGTGATAATTAAACAGAAACTTCGCCTCACCATGCCCAGTCATAAAATTTAAATCGTTCGCGGACCATATTTATGCTAACCAGTGGTCCGCGGACCACCAGTGGTCCGCAAACCACTGTTTGGGAACCACTGATTTAGACTGTTGAAGACACTTTTGAATCATCGAATGAACATACAAAAAATCTGTTTAAATGCGAGTCAGACTCGCTCATCAACTCTTCCGCACCAATTTGAGGATCATCAGGAAGTATAACTTATAAACATATACTGAAAAAAGCTACCACTAGCGCGTAACGAAGTTTTCCTGTAGCTAGCTAGCTGTTCATTACTTAAAGGTACATTTTATTTGCTTCAGTAACTTGATGTTCCCTTAAAAGTAATACTCGGAGTTTTCAATATCTTTTTTGAAAAGACCTTTTTGTTCCGAGAGTTTTAAATTACCAGTAATTTTTACATTAAAAATATTTAGTATAACGTGTGGGTGCCGAGCAGGGATCCTGTAGTAGGGACAAGAGCGACATAAGGAAAAGAAAAATGACCTTCTTTCTGCCTCTTCTAATATAAGAGCAAATATACATCTAAAATAGGTTGAAAAAACGCATCTACATCTTTATGGCCGTCAACGCACTTCGCCTCCTCTACCTGTATTACACGGGATCGTGGGTGGCGGTGATCACTTACTATCAGGTGACTTGTATGTTTGTATGACTTGTCTTTTTCTTAAAAAAAGTGATATGTGTAAAAATAAAACATATACGTAAATGACAAGTGTATTAGAAGGTTAAGGGCCGATTTATGACTGATACAGTGCATGACAGCCTTACCTGCCACATAAACTACAATTTTTGAGTAGGGAAAGTGTCGTTTAAGTTATGATGCCTTTAGAACATATTGCAGTCGCAGTTCGTTTCTATAAACATATTTGGAATTTAAAAATGTAACAAACGTACAAATTGTACCTACTATTTTGGTTCCTTAATTTAAAATTAAATGAAAAAAAAAGAACATTTTATTGTTTTTGTTTGGATTATTCTAATTAAACAATTATCAATTATTAATGAAGCCAGTCGTGGCGTAAGGGCACAAAGTGTGACTGTAAACCGACTGGTTGTGGATTCGATCCCCACTCGAGAAAATGAAAGATTTATTTTAAATTTATATTTTTATTTCTTCGCTCTGGTGTCCGAGCCAAAGGGCGACGTTGAATTCCGCCACTCAATACGCAATGCCCCCAGAACTCGACGGAAAGTGGGGAACGGAGTGTCTTAACACTAGGTTCCCTCTGCCTACCCTGCTGTGTGCGGGATACACCGTGAAGCTGATTCTGATTTGAAACAATTATCAAATGACGATAAATTACGTAATAGCAACGAAAGGCAAAAAATATCTTTTTCCATTGTTGCCCTTCCGCCAACTAATAAGTAGGTTATTATTGTCTACCAAATTAGTTAACAGAGAGTTTGATGGAGAAACAGAAAAAAAAAGTTATAAGCAGTTTCAGTCTGAGATATCATTAATTATCTGGTTCCGTTTTTAATTCTTGAGGTAGGAAACCTTAAAAAATAAACTCTACCCTGGATATTCATATATGAATATGTGTTTCTTTTTTATAATTATTTAATGAAAAGTGCTCGGGAAGTTATTATGTAAATTGCACAGATTATTACAGTAGAATTAATTTTGGAGTTATTGAAAATTGCAGGAAGTGTGTTACTTTTTTTATAATAACAATTTTATATCTCGTTGTGAATCTAATTCAGTACGTATTTATGAAATTTAAATATCCTATTATTTATAATGATTGTTAGTCTTTAAATAACTTATGAATTTTAAACTGAAACAGCACATGCAAATTAAACATGTATTCTAATCTATTAATGTAATTTCTTATATGCCGGATATCATTACATTTATATTATATTTTCATATAAAATAAAAATAACTCTTACAGCAATTAGCAAATTTATATATATAATAAAACAACCCTATATGTTAACGGAACCTTGTCTTAATCTAATAGTGAAAACTGCATTTACATTGGTTAATCTGATTCTGAGATTAGCGTGGACAATCGCACAGACAAACAGACAATATATTTAATAACAGAAATTTTAAAAATCATTGTTTTGGGTACTATAACATTAAAAATGGTTCCTAATAGCATTTTTTCTCATATATCTTTCATGTACAGACACCGATCCGTTACGATTTTATTATAGATACTTCTGTATATATATACATACCATTTTTTATAACATCTTATAAGTCAGAGGCCAGTCGTGGCGCAGCAGCACGAAGTGTGACTGCAAAACCAACTGGTTCGATTCGTGGTGGGATCGGTCCCCACCCGAGCAGATGAAATATTTACTTAAATTTATATTTGCATTTCTTCGCTCTGGTGTCGAGGTTAAGCGCGCGTTGAGTTCTGCCACTTAACACGTAATGCCTCCAGAATTCGGCAGAAAGTAGGGAACGGCGTGCCTTAACACTAGGTTCCCACTGCCTATCCTGCTGTGTGCGGGATACAGCGTGAAGCTGATTTGATTTATATTATAAGTCGATGATCAACACGAAAAAACATGACTCAATGTCACGTTCCGCCTGAGCCGAGCGTACAAGCGAGAGAGCGGAACAAACGATAAAGAGGCACTTCGGCCATAGACCGGACACTCATTTAGTTACGATTATATTCCTTTTCAAGCAAACATTTTATGTAAAAGAGTTTAATCAGAAATAAAAAAAATATCAATAGATAATTTGAAGATAATTCCTACAGAATAGATAATAACCTACAGATTCTGATAAAGATCAATATCATTTAACAAATGAAGTTGTCAAAAAATATTGTAGTAGAATAACGAAATGCGAAGACGACAAATATAATTTATTATTAACTTAAAGATTCAGTTGATGTAGACAACGTTGATGGTAATTAACGTTTCAATATATACAGGGTGGAAGTTTCAGCGCTCCTTTTATGGGAACAGCATATAGGGTAAAATATTTTAAACCCATACTTAATGAAATTAATCATCTTGATTAAAATTTCAACAGTTTAGACGTGGGATTGTTTTTTCATTTCACGATGTTTATTTAATTTATTTTCGTGTGACGCAGTTACGCATAAGATACCAATAACTTAAAAACATACTACTACAAAAATACTACTAAAGGTTAATCAACTTTGAACTTTGCCGCCAATACCTACGACCCGATTTCGGAATGAGACGTATACGGCGGGTTTCCCTTTGAAAGGTTTATGTATGCGTGCGTCGTTCTTGACAAATGGCGTTGTATATTACAACAATAATTTTATTATTTATTTTGTTTCAAATCACTCAATCACTTTATCATTTTTGGGAAAACTTTTTTTTTAAGTGTATTAGGCTTTTATAGAGTAGTTAAAACTGTGGTTTCATTTAAAGTGGTGCTGACTCTTCCACCCTGTATTTGACTACAGCAAAAAGTAAGTTCATGTACAATTTTTATTATATGATTTTCAGCTTATCCAAAATTTATATTATACAGATTACAAACACACAATACGAATACACAATAAAATATAAATAATTTTATGTATCTGTACTGGATCATTATTTACTAGTAGTAGTACCTACTATTATTTTATACCCGACCTTTAATTACAATGTTACAATGTAACGTTAGCGTCTATTTAAACAGTAGGTAAAATATCAAGATTGTACAAATGCTTTCAAATTTTTATCTTCATTTTAATCTAAAAGTAAACGATTGATATTGTTTATATGAATTATAATAAATGCGATAGCTGCGTCGCCTGCATCAGTGCTTTAATGTTATGCAATATATAGAAAACTAAGACAATGAAGGTATGTCTAATAATTGCTTATTAATTAACAATTAATACATATTTAACAAACACGACATAGTTGGGACGTGTACTACTCAAGATTGACAATGGAATCCCCATTTATCAATTTTTCTAAGTGTAAAGTAGAGCTCATAGTGGAATTTTATGTTACAATTTAGAACGGAGTTAGATCGTTTTAACTCGCCGCGCAACGGCTTTAGATTTATGAATAAAACATGTTAAAATATTTTTTTAACATGAAAAAGTTAATTTTATAGATTTATTTAGATTTATCTAAAAATATTTTTTTAGATTTATTTAGATTTATGAATAAAACATGTTAGTTATTTTGTATTCGGGCGGAAACTGAAGAACGGAGTATATTGTCACTAGGTCCAGTCTTTGTCTACCCTTTGTGGCAAAAAGCACCCGGCTTCTAAATTCTTAATTATTATTATTTACTATCAAAAACAGTAATTGTTTTGTTTAATTTACGTAATATTCTAATATGTAGAAATTACAGCTGATAAAAAATGAAGTAAAAGAAGAAAGTGTCATCCCTAGTCAATTAATAAGAATATTTTACATATGGAGGTTATACGGCATTGCACCAGCAACATTACATTATATAAAAACATCTTCTAGCCATTATTATATATCTCCCAGTCGGCGTTATGCTATTATGAGTTTTATTTTTTTTAGTTCATTAAGTAAGTTACTTTTCTATATTAAATATGAAATTAATTAATTAAAGTAGAGCTTTTCTTTCTCATAATTCTAATTAACCAGTACAGCTTGATTTTTTAACAAAATTATTTTTACATCATACATAACGTGAAAATAATTTCCGTGAAAATTTATGAGTTTTTATAACTTTTTTCAAAGTTACGTTCGACAAGATTCACCTTAAAAAATGATTTTCAATGCATTCATGCACTGAAAATCTTTGGGCACATAAATGTTATTATATTATGATATCTCGTTTCATGTGAATTTACGATACGATACGGAACGATACGGAGTTACGCGGTTTTCCTTGATGACCGCCGCGCGTATCGGCGTTCCCACTCTGTCCTGCTAGTGTTTGGTTTACGACAAGTTTGAAAATGTTCCGTTTTAAATCTTTAATTATGTCATCCTTTTTTGCAAATAACGATACATTTGAACCAAACAAGAACAATAACACAGACTGTCTTTGGAGTGTATACTAATTATTATCAAAGACTTTGAATTGAAAACAAAGATTTATGAATTCGTAAAGAAATTTGATCTACAGGAATTGACAGTCCGAACAATTATAAAACGTAAAAAAAATATTGCAGAAGTTGCGAAAGGCATTCAATCTTTAAATTCGTTAAATAAACGTCACGGTATATCGTGACTTTTACAAATAAAAAAAAAATCAGCTTCACGGTGTATCCCGCGCACATCAGGGTAGGCAGAGGGAACTTAGTAAGACACTCCGTTCACCAATTTCTGCCGAATTCTGGAGGCATTGCGTGTTGAGTGGCAGAACTCAACGCCGCGCTTAGCCTCGACACCAGAGCGAAGAAATGGTAATATACATTTAAGTAAATATTTCATCTCTTCGAGTGAGGATCGAATCCACCACCAGACGGTTTTACAGTCACACTCCGTGCCGCCGCGCCACGACTGGCCCCAAACAAATAAAGCTTGCGATAATAATCGCGCAGATGGAAAAAATATTACAATTATGGTGTTACAATCAAATAAATTCAAAACAGTCAACTTTCAAGCTAAGCAGATTTTTCGAGAAACTAAAAAAAGAAGCTGAGAAGGCGGACATAAATAAAGAGTTTAAAGCTTGTAACGGCTGGCTTAGTCGATTTACAGTGACAGTTGGTACGAATGCATCTGGTGATTGTAAATTGAAATTTCTGTTAGTTTATCCCTTAGAAAATCCAACAGTCTCTCTTAAATCAAGACGACGATGACAACAAGAGGACGTTAAAATCTTAAGATGACTTGCCTATAATTTCAAAATCTAATGCAAAAGCATGGATGACAACTACTTTTTTTGAAGACATCATTTATAATTTTAATTTCTGAAGCCGAATCTAAAAGGAATTCTCCATCCTCCTAAAACTCCAATTAATTGCGATCCACGGGTAGAACTTGTATTTTTGCCACCAAACACCAGCTTTAACCAATTTAACCAATTTAACCAATGGATCACGGAGTCATTCAAACATTTAAAGTTTACTACACAAGCTGATCGTTTGCACTTCGAAATGAGATAAAATAACGAGCCTTCTGGCAAAGACTTTTGGAAGCTATTCAATATTTTAGATGCTATTAGAATTCGTCTGAAATTAGCTGTGTAATTGTGTAATTTTTTTTCACCACATGAAACCAAGGATCCTCAGACCCTGAACTAATCATTAGTATAAAGAAGAAGTAAACAAATTAATTTATGGGTGGATGGTGACTATCCAAGATTTGCCGGATTCACACCAAGAACTTATGTAAATATTTAAGAAACAACGAATCAGTCGTCAGACTCCGTTGAACCGAAAAATTAAATTACAATCACAAACTTAATAGAAGGGTTACAAATAAAAAAAAAAACTATCTACAAAGCGGGAAATAAAAAAGTTACTATACATTTACATTTAGAAAATTTGCGTGAGGAGAAGAAAATTTTAAGTCATCAGGGGACCAATAATGTTTGTATTCTAACAAGAACATATGAAGCTTTCGACATTAAAACAACTTCTAATTACATTGTTTAATTCAAAGTAATAATCAAATTGTTTTAATGATATGACATTTTATTAAATATGTTTCTAATAAATTATGGTTTTCTTTAAACTTTGGTCACGATTACATATACTTTATATGTATTGGTATGCTTGACCATACTTGAACATTAGCACAAAAAAAAAATTAAATATAAAATCCAAGTATATAAGTGTGAACATTATTTCATGAATTCTTTTTTTGCAGTTACAACATATATGATATCTATAACATATAACACAATTTTCGTTAACAATGACAAAGGGATACGTGTACGTACTGGAATTTCTTTTGTAATTCATGTAATCCATGTCGGTCTTTTTTGTGGGATTGTGTATCTTTACGCTTTTGAATGTTATAAAAAAATTATAGTCTTAGTTGAATATATGAATATAATAAACAAGGTAAGTCAAATATCTTTTCCTATATATTCCTCATATCTCTAGTGGATTAGGCTGAGAGAACGGAACGCCAGAAGCTATTATCTAATTATTTTCAATTTTACTGCTTTTACTATTTTCATCCATAGAAAACACAACCGAACGAGAAAGAACGATATCTCTCGTTCTTTTTTACGCAATTACCTATTTTGTACAATAAATCTAAACAACGTTCAAAGCTCTTATTAACATTGTTTAATAAAATAGGTATATATTGAATTTTTATATTATGTCAATGGAAAGAGACAATCACTTATTAGTTTAGTTGGAGCGCTACGTTTCTACATCAGATGTGGACGTCGAAATCAAATATAGTCACAGACAAACAGACAAAATCAGTCGTGGCGCATGAACAAAGTGTGAAAACGCAATGCTTACAAAATTTGGCGGAAAGTGGGGAACGAAGTGTCTTAACACTAGGTTCCTTTTGTCTACTCTGCCGTGTGTAGCTAAAAAAAAAACAAACAGACAAATAGATATATAGATAAATGATACGCGCAAACGAATTCACGGGCACTGCTAGTTAAGTAGTAAGTTCTATAGACAACGTTCAATAATATTATGTACATCCATAAATACATAGATTTTTTTATTTGTTTACCTTTTATCTCATGACTTAAATTTAAATTAAATATAACTTTTAGTTGATGACAATATTTTTTATATTAGGTTATTATTCAAATTTAATTTATATTTTTTTCATTGGTCACTTAAAAAAATCACCTAATTGGTTTTTATATGAATTATTGTTTGTTATGTAATTGTAACGTGTTTACTTTTATTTAATATAAAACATATGATATGTTATCAGAATCTATAATCTATTTAATTTTTAAATTTATAAATAAATATATCATATCTTATCTTCATCTATGTTTTTGAAGCTACATCAGGAATTAAACAGCAATTTTACAAATGTCAAGATCACATATGCAAATTTATTTGTAGTGGGCCTATTGTCAAGCATAGGTATTATTGGATCTATTTACATGATCGACGTAATACAAGGTATCATAGTGAACCATAAGGATGGTAAGTAATTAATAGGAAACATAAGTTTTGGTTTTGAAGACATAATTCAGAGGTCTTTTTTATTTATACCAATAAGTGTTTAGGCGATTATAGAGTAACTGCTAATTTAGACCATTGTGAGCTTTAACATTTTAAATTTATAATTCTGTATAATTTTATTCAACTATAAACAAGAATAATATTTTAATAAAACATTGCCATTATGTATGTTACTTTATAATATTTTTTTAGTGTCAGATCTCTTAAGACATGTCATTTACTTCCTATGGTACCAATGTGCAGTATTAATGCAGTTCCGGTTCACGTTTATCGTGTGTTTAGTAAACAGCATCATAGAGGTTCTCAATAAGCGCTTACAAGAATTGCCGTTCAAAGTTATGTTGTATAGTAAGTATTACTATTTATGAGCTATGACCTCTGGTAATATATCTAGCGATACGTGACATCCACAGTGGTGGGCAATAGTACAAAGCGAAAAGCTGAAGTTTGATGTAATTATATTCGTATTCCGTTAGACCTCATAAAGGTGACCAGCATTGGACAAACATAGGCTTATGACGATTAATGCAGTGACAATGATTATAATGATATAGATGATGATGATAAGAATGATAATGGATTTAATGAACCGACTAAAAGTGCTCTGCATCAATTGAGTTACATGCACTAACTAAAGTCATTGAATGTATAGTATAATTAATAAATACACGATGCACCAATTAAGGATTGCATTAATTAAAATAAAGCAGTCTAGTAGTAATTTTTTTAGTCTCTTCGTCGATTTGGTATTATATATTCTGTATTTTTTAGATTCATTAGACTATAAAACTTCAAATAGGGAATACGTTACAATGCGAAGACTATATAAAACGTATATTTCTGTATGTCAACTTATTAAGAAAATTGAAAAACAAGAGGGAGTTCTCATCTTATGCATATTTACATATAAATTAATTGATATTATGGATGCTCTATTTCTTATAACGTCGTCTTTTATGGCTGAAGGTATGATAGTTAAAGTTTATTTTTTTAACATCTTTGGAACATAATGTAGGCTATATTTGATAAATAATATTTTTTTCGACGTGTTCATATTACTAGAGAGCGACAGCTGTCAAGTTGATAGCGTTGCCGGTCACTCTTACGCAGATTATTGTAAAGGACTTTGCTGACGTTTGTTTTGGTTAACACACTGGTTGGTGTTAGTGAGGGTTTCGTTTTTTAGTGTTATTTGTCGTACATTTTTAGTGGAAATTGCGGTTTTTAAAAAAAAAAAGATTTGTATTATTAAGGTGTTAGGTTTGTGTTAGTGTTTGTGGTGTTTTGGTAAATAGATTAGTTATAAGGTAAGTTATGTTAGTTAATTTTAAAATGGATGCTAACCATCCGCCTGATCCCTTGATCTTGGTGGTGGCATGGTCTGCAGACGGCATCAAGTAATAGGCAAGGTGATGACACAACTTCCCATAATGAAAATTAAATTAACCACAACAATTAAAAAATACTTTTAAATTTTTGGGAATACCTCTTTTTTAACTGTATTAAATTTTTATAGAGTAGAAAACTGTGATTTCATTTAAAGATTTGAAGACAAAAACACTTTGTATATACAAAAGAGATTTTTCAAATAAAACGCCATTTGTTGACAAATGGCAAAAAAATTCTTGAGAATAACGCACACAGACAAAAACCTATCAAAGCGATAACGCCGCACACGCCTTATTCACGAAATCTAGTCGTAAGTAATGGCGGCGATGTTGCATTGCATAAAATAGAACGAGAGATATCCCTTTCTCGTTCTCATATATTTTTGAGAATTAAAAGCGGCAGATTGCCAACGCTTAGTAATATTTTTGTAGTAGTAATTGCTTACGTTATTGGTAACTATTCGAATGTATAACTGTGTATGGATAACCATTGTGAAATGAAAAAAAATCAAAAGTAACAAATTTCATTGTAATAAACTATAGTAAAAATGGTTTTATATTTCTGTCACAGGAAACTTCACAATTTCTTTTTTTAAGGATAATGTATTAGAATTAACTTGGATAATGATCAGGGGGTTTACGATATTAATATTTTTAGAACCGTGTTATCAGACTCAGGTGAAGGTAAGAGTTATCTATTAGTTTTGTTTATTTATAGTCACTTTTTTCCATTACATTTGTCTACGGCCAATATTTCAGTTGGAGACCCTTAAAGTTACGATGAGCCACCTTATATATGCTTCGAACAAGGAGTTAAGAAAAGAATTATGTAAATTTTCTGATGAGCTCGTAATTAACAAGGTTCCTATAATTTCTCCTCTTGGAATGTTTCCTTTTACAAGGCAGCAGCTGGTGGTTGTAAGTGTCAATACAATACATTATTATATAGTGTTAATATAACATTCTAATTTGACACCTTTGTGCAATAATATGAGACGATTAAACATAAAAGTCATCCATCCAGGTCCAAGTCAGGCCATCGTGAGAGAAGCTATACAAAAGAGAGACAAAATTGTTCTGAAAAAAAAAAAATTTTTACAAACCTATCTAGACACATTGTGATTTTATCATTCTGACGAATCATCTCATGTCTGAAAGGCTATTGGGACAATAATATATAATGTTAACTTTTCAGGTAAGCGGTGCTCTTTTTACATTTATGGTTATTATCATACAGTTTCGAGTTAAAGATTTAATTACATGAATCGAAATGATTTCTGTAACTATTCTTCCAAGGGAGTTAAAACTGATACGGCATGCAAAATTACATCGTGTGGTATTTTGTCTATATGGTGTGATTTTATTTGAATTTTATTTTATAGCAGGCAAAAAAATATAAAGCAAAAATAATTTATAGATATTAGTTTCGAATCTAAAAAAAATATATGCACAAGAACTCAAGATGTTTGTTATAAATTCTTATTTTTTAAAATTGTATTAAAGTGTGGTATTGTAGAAAGTAGTTCCAAATATTTCAGATTAAAATTATTCATAAAGTAATAAAATAATTTACAAGTAACAAATTGTTATATTATTTTTTACCTTTCATCACTTAACCCAATATTGTTCATCTGCTTTTTTCTTTAGAAGTGGGGAACCTAGTATAAAAACTATCTGTTTCCTAACTTTCCACATTTCAGCAAAACGACTATCAGTTTCATATAATCATTAGCTCATAACAGTACAAGAGTAATTTAAGTTAAATTTATTGAACATGTAAGTACAGTAGGTACAGTACTGTAATAATTTACTGTACAAAAATTGGAGGTCTCGAACCTTTTCTTAAATCCAAGCTTACCTTAGCCCGAGCCCTGTCATCTGGTACCTCACCTGAATTTTGGCTTTAATATCAACTTTTACCCCCCTTTTTAGTCTATTATTTTATAGGATTTAACCACAAATGTATTATTTTCAGTTTAATTTATCCTGAACTAGTACTATCTGTCGTCGTTAGCTGCCAAATTTCATAATTGTAGATCACCTGGAATTACCCTATTAATTTTAATTCCATTTATAGTGTCGAAATAAGCGTTTTCTGCGATATAAACGACCATTTTTTTTTTAATATAGAAATATAACTTCAACATCATGATACCTGAGGTTTAAAACGGCGATTTTGGTGTGTAAAATGATGAATTCGAAGTGTAAAATTGTTAATTGATAAAAGTATGCATTTGGAGTTAATAACTTATATATTTTAACACTGTACTAAAACCAAATAAAAGATTAATCCAAGATTTTTGATTAGAAACAAAAAAATCACTTATATTGCTTTATTTCATAACCACAATTATAATAAATATGAAAATTAAAACAAAAAATCAGTATTCTTCGGAAGCGTTAGGGATGTTAGCGTTGGTCATAAACGAATCAGCATTTAAAATGTAAGTTTCACAAAGATTCTTATTTTTGAAAGTTTCTAAAATATCGTCATCAAGGTGGCGATTAATAATAGCACTGCACTGTAAATTCTGTGCAGCAAATGCGAAGGGGGTGTCTAATTGATATTGTATGACTTTTTGTAGCGAGTAGTTTTGCAAAGCGGGGACGTTGTTGTCATTGTAGTCATTATTAGGGGATAGCAGAGATGGTCGCAAAGATATAATCTTGGATCGAAGTTGACGTGGTTCAGTATTATATTTGAGAGCTTGTACAATTCTTTCATATGATGCTTTGATAAGTTCCTTAGCATATTGATTTGAGTACATGATTTGGCCACTCATTAAGTGGACGCTCAAAGCCACCTTTTCTTCCCATGATATATTTTTTCCGAGAACTCTGTTTAAATCATCTGTAATTTCTGATGAGATCAAACTAAATATGTGGCGCAAAACACCATTTTGCAATTCTTCTTTTGTATTGAAGTTTTTAAGTTTGTCTTCGAAGACGGCTTTGATTTCACTAGGAGAACCACCGATGCAGAAAACAGTACCAGTGATACCTGATATAAAATTAAAATTTGCAACGGTGAAAATTATCAACAAATAAATTATTATAACAGACTTTAACATAAAAAGGCCGTAGTGGTGCAGAGGCACAAGCGTGTAACTGAAAACTTGATAGTTGTGGATTCATTTCCACTTGGGGGAATGGAATATTTAACATTTTCATTTCCTTGCTCTGTTAAGGAGGCAAAGTGAGTTTCGCCACTCAACTCACAATACCTAGAGAATTCGTCGGAAAGTAGTGACGAGCGGAAATGTCTTAATGAGAATAAAGTGTCATAACACTAGGTGCCCATGTTCCCTCTGCCTCCACTCCACCATCATGTGTGAAGCTAAGAAAGGGTCAAAGTTTTACAGAGGTTTGAAATAGAAATAAATAATATATTGCCGTAGCAATGATATATTGTCGTTTCATATCCTCACTGTAGTAAGAAGGCAAAACGCAACATGCTATGTCTTGAAAATTCGGCAGAATATCCTAATATTAGGTTCCATCTGTCTACCCTTCTATATGCGGGATGGCGAAAATCTAAAGTAATATTTTTTGTCATAAGTTTGAATAAAAGTTATACGGAAATGTAATACCTTGGTTTTCTAAAATTGCTGCCATTTCCAGAGCAACTAAAACTCCACTTTCATATCCCAATAAATAGAATTTATTTTTTAATTTCGTCTTCTTTAAGAGGACCTGAAGTTATAAAACAGAAATGTATAATTATAGTATTAAAATGTATAGTGGCAAGGAATTGCAAAAAAGCAAAGTAGGCAATTTTAATTTAAATAAGAAAGGTCAAATTTGCAAAATAAATGATATGGAAAAAGAAGAAACATATAGGTATTATGGTGATTTAATATCAGAAGGAGGTCGTCGTGACGCAGGGGCACAAGGATGTGTCTGTAAAGCAACTGTTGTGGGTCCAATCCCTACTCGAGGGAATACATTATTATTTATGAATATTTTTAAGTTTTCGTTCTAGCGTCAAGGTAAAAGCCCAGCGTTGAATTCCGCCATTTGCAACACCTCAAAAAATTAGGCGGAAAATTGGGATTGGGGTGTCTTAACACTAGGTTTCCTCTGCGTACCCTGCTGTGTGCGGAATAGTGTGAAGCTAATATGTTACAATATCAGATGATATGTATTTCTTTTAAACGTTACTTATAAAAAAAGATGATATTATCAATTGTACGTTTTTTTGTATATATATTCAGTGATTTCTCAGCCAATTGTGAGTTCTTGTTTTGCACGTATAACACGTGTTTCAATGCTAGTCCCATATATATTTTATGGAATTAGCACTTTTTAAAAAATTACAAAATCCAAAAAAAATAAAAGTATAATGTTTACGCCCTTCGCGTTTACACGTTTTCTTGTGTTCAGTAAACATTGCTCCCTTTTTCATTTAGGCGTACTATTTACAAAATAGATTATCTATATTTTAGTGATTCTCGTTTTGTATGATAACACATATTTCAGAGGTTATCCCATATAAATCTTAAGTCAATTGGTTCAGCAGTTTCGGAAAAAAAAACAAGATCAAAAACGCATGTTTACGCCTCTTCGTGGCAAGTTGTTAATTTCGCTCTCTCTTTTTATTTAGGCGGACTAACGTGCTTGTAGTTTTAATTGATTATCTATGACTTTTAGCTTTTTCTATTAAATATTTACTTAGTATACAAGTTTGAAATTATTACTAAATATTCAAGTCTATGCTTCCTTTGGGCATATATGCATCGTTTCAGCTGCATTTTGTATGAAATTCGTAAATATTTTCCATAGACGTTATAAAATTTGTTAAGCATGTATCTTACAGTACAAAGGAATAAATCTGAATTAAAACACAAGAAACTTTATTTATAGTTCATTTGATGCAAAATGAGTGCATACGTCGGGAAACTTAAGTTTGTCAGTTTTTGTAAGTTGTATTTCCCGTTGACCTCCAATCGTGAAATTGGTACGGAACCATAAGTGGTTTTTTATTTAAATAAACTTTATAAACTTAAATATTTAAGAATAAAAACGATAATGAAAATATATAATATTGTAAACACAACAAACCTTTGCATATCTATCTGCCATTTCCTGAATGGTTTCATTAGGATTATCAAGACCAGGTTGCAGCACTAGGGCAGGTAATTTGAGGCGCTCGCATAAAGTTTGGAAACGCAAATGAAGTCCTTCAACTCCGGGTACCACGCATAAGAATGTTTGGTTGACATCAAATTCATCGTCACGCTAAAATATTTATTTAACTTTATTAAGAAAGTACAATGGACACGTACAGATAAGAGGCCAGTCGTGGCGCAGCGGCACAAAGTGTCACTGTAAAACCGACTGGATTTGGGTTCGATCCCCACTCGAGGAGATAAAATATTTACTATCAGGCAAAGCGCGGCGTTGAATTCTGCCACTCAATACGCATTGCCTCCAGAATCCGGCAGAAAGTGGGGAACGGAGTGTCTTAACACTAGGTTCCTGTCTACCCTGCTGTGTGCGGGATACAGCGTAAAGCTGATTTATTTGATTTTATTTATGTACAGATAATTATGATCCTGCAGTTGATATTTAATATAATAAACTATAAAAAATTAAAAAAAAAAACGTATTATAAAGGTATTCAGCTTAATAAGGATGTAATAGGAAAGAAGAAAGTAGCTAGCTAAAAAAATGAATATATAAGATTAGTGAAAGATTTTAGTGTATTTAGTAGTTTTAATGCAATTCTTTGAGGTAGGATAATGTGTAACAGAATCTGTAGTCTTTTTGTTTTTATTTTGTTTTTATTATTATTAAAATATTGTAATAATCGTAAAATATTACTTACCATTGCTGAACCACTAGTAAGTGTTTGTAAAAACACCATTTCTGTGGTGGAAAGAAGTTCATCATAATCAACATATGATATAAATGTCGACAAACCTTCAGTTTCTTTATTTGTTGTTTTTGATATTACTTTGGCATCTAATGCACGTAGTCTGTTAAATTAATTAAATAAAAATAATTTTATTAAATATACGTCTCATACAGATTAGATATTTGTTGACGTTTTTGTTATAAAACCCATAATACATACGTTTGAATAGTTATTGATGATATATTATTATCGTCTAAGTATATATGATGTTTATTTTTTAAGTACACTCGAAATGCATCTAATTTTGCAGGATCCTGGCATAAGTCCATGATATTAGTATCTTCTGGCATATCATCTGAGATATTAATACCTAAAAATATGTAACATAAATAAACAATGAAGTTAATAGAAATAAAATAAAGTTAATAATCCATAATGAAAAAAATTGAAGCCAGTTGTGGCGCATGGGTGGATTCGATGTCCATCTAAGGCAGGGGATCCCAACCTTTTCTTGATCAAGGACCACTTTTATATCATTCTTGGTAGCAGGGACCACTATGCATTTAGGTATAATAAAAATTAACTTTGAGAATTAAACAGAAACTTCGCCTCATCATCCCCAGTCATAAAATTAAAATCGTTCGCGGACCATATTTAGGCTTCTGCGGACCACTGGTTGGGAACCACTGATCTAAGGGAATGAAATATTTAATGTTCTCATTTCTTCTCTATGGTGTCGAGGAAAAGCGTGGCGTTGAGTTCTGCCCCTAACCACGCAATGCCTGCAGCGTGAGAAACAAAAATAAACGAAATACCTGTTATTCTAGAAAAATCTTGCACAAAAGAATCTTGAGGAGAATTATGAAAAGAGTGTACTAGTACAGTGCGTTCGTTAAGACATAATGCTTTCTCAATTGCGTCAATGGTATCGGTAGCTGAAATGGTCTCATCATTTCTACTATTATCTTCCTGCAAATTATAATATATAAGGATATGTGTATATACGAGTATATATGTATAGATAATCTAATGTAAAACTGATCACGATGACTTAAAAATAGCATTAGCAAAAAAATTTATAACAAATAATAAATATATATAAATATTTTAAATTTATTTATGTTTTAAGTGCATAAGATCAAAAACACCATCTGTCTATATGTCTTACATTGTAAATTAATTTGTGATTAGAAATCATTAAATTAAAATAAAAATATTTAATTTATCGCAAAGTTTCTTTCTATACAGGCGTCGAAACCAACTTGCACATTTTTTTTAATGTTGACACTTTAAATTCTGGGTGAAACGTTATAATAATTCTAATAACAGACAAAACAAAATCGTCTTAGAATCAATTTGAGGCAAACGCGTTTCTTTTTCGAAGGCGATTTAAAATTGAATTATTTATTATTTGTTACACATTTTTTTGTTGATGATACGTTTACTAAGTGACAAATGACAAACTGCGTGATATTGTAATTACACTTATTTGTATGTGTTTGGAATTTCAGTTTAAAAGTAGAAGATTTACTTATATATACGTAAAAAAAATCTAAAAATTATAACATGTTTCACTTTATTTTACCTTTTGCATGAATTTAAATGAAGGCAAATCTATAAAGGTAAGCTTGTGACTGTTGATTTTAAGCACAGGATGGTCCCCGAATTCATTATCTTCAATTTTAATTACAGCAAAATATCTGCAATAATATTTAAAATGTTTACTCGTCAACTGATATTTAAAGTAAATTAAAATATATGGCGATGGACACTAGAATAGATACTTACTTTAAAATTGTACCTAATTTTAGTGACAAGGAATTGACATGTTCTAGCATTCTTTTGTTATTTTCGCAGATTGTGCTTCCAGACATAATATAATATACTCCTTCAATACTTGGTAGTAATTTCATATCGTCTAAGACGTGTACTATATTGTTTCGATTGAAAACATTGTGTGAAATCGATTCAACGTGCACTCCTTGCCTTGCCCACATTCTACCAAATATAAAATATTCATAGTTTAAAATATTTATTTTAATATTTTACTTTAATGACCTTTAAAAAAAGGCTGAAAGAATATTATTTAACACTTTGAAAATCTTAAGTATAATTGACAAATGTAATCATTACGTTTAGTATTCTCATACAATCTTATTATGTATGTATGTATTTATGTATGTGCATGTATACATGTGTATATGCCTATTTGATGTTGTATGTGTAAATGTATCTATGTATTTTATATATGTATGTATACCTGTATATATTTGTCTATTCGTATATTTTTATTTACTTAGGTACAATTATTTAGTACACCCCTCCTAATTCCCGACTGCTAAGGAAGGGTTATGTTTTTCGCGCGTATCTTGTATGTATGTAATATTCTTTATTACCTCGTATCTCCAGAACCGCTGAACGGATTTACATATTTGAGGTATCGTTAGATTTGTATTAACAGCCCAAGTGTTCTTAAATAGGTGACGTTAATAAAAAATAATCATGGCGGCTGTGGTACGCCATTGGACTTAGTGAAAAAAAATATTTCGTTTCGAATACTACAATATGGGTATCAAATTCAAGAGCTCAATTTCAGGATTTCAAAAAGGTATATAATGATTATCATTACCATATTAAATTCTAACAAAAAAATGAAAAATAAAAAAAATATTTGTAAAAACAAAAACCCCGACTGCATCAAACTAAAAAGAAAATAAACAAGCCCAATAGTTTATTAGGATTAACAGTCGGTACCTATAAGTAATTCTTCAATCAATAAAATCTTTACCAGGAGCCCCGCATAATTTAAAGAGGTCCCGACTGTTAATCCTAATAAACTATTGGGCTTGTTTATTTTCTTTTTAGTTTGATGCAGTCGGGGTTTTTGTTTTTACAAATATTTTTTTTATTTAATTTTATGCTCTCCTCTATCCAAAGGTTGCCTGGAAGAGATCGCTGGCTTAGCAGTAAGGCTGCCTATTGTGCTTTTTATGTATCATTGTAAACAGTTTTGTGATTATTTTATTCGGTGTACAATAAAGAGTATTTTACTTTACTTTATTTTATTAAAATATAACTTAGTTAATGTCATATCTACCTTAATTTCATTGATAAGCAATTCGAAGCATTCGAAGAAATAAAAATAATTCTTTTAGCACATCGGTCCACTAATCTGTCAACTAATTTCAATCCCAGCAATTCATTTTCTGCTATCACTAAATGGGCTAATTGGGGTGAACAATTTATTCTGAAAAAATAAGAAATAGGTAAGATTTTTAAGAAATAAATATTTTTGGAGGCCTCCTGATTTATATACCTGGTCTGAATATAAGGAAGATCTTCATTTATGCTAAGCAGTACACGTCCACGATGGCGGCTGCTGGCTTGAAGAGAGAATGCGCGAGGTGCATCTAGTGCCGAATATGTTATACGTGTCAGAGGACGAATGTATCCTCGAGCAATTCCCTCGCTCAGCATTAGCTGCAGAGTCTAAAAGATATCAACTATATAGTTATATATTAAGTGTATAACTTTTATTTTATTATTAACGTCTTCAGATAGTTGTTTAAAATTGAAATGCTATTAAACAAAACTAAGAACATACATCAAACATCATACAAAGGTTAAGCGCGGCGTTGGATTCTGCCACTCAACACGCAATGCCTCCAGAATTCGGCAGAAAGTGGGGAATGGAGTGTCTTTACACTAGGTTCCCTCTGCCTACTCTGCTGTGTGCGGGATACAGCGTGAGGCTGATTTTATTTTTTTTAATTTTTAAGAACATACAATATTCCAACAAAAAATATTTATCAGAATATCACAGTTTCTAAGTGTAAGAAGTGTTATTAATATGATCTATTAAAATTTATAATATGATCTACTAAGCTTTGCATTCGAGCCATATTTACTTGCTTTGTCTATTATTTTTTTTTTAAATAACCAAACTTTAAATAAAACTGTAACACTGTAAAATTTACCTGTAATTCATCATCCTTTGGATTTTCCAGCATTAAACCTAAATTCAGAGTGGTGTAAGAAATTGCCTTTGTTAAATATTTCATTCCAAATTTATATTTTTCCTTGTGCAGCAACGAGGAAACATCAACCACGATTCCTGACGAAGCGCGACAATTTAAAGAAGTCTAAAAATAAAATAAAATTAAAAGTTATGGACTATGATAAATACTATAGGACCACAGTTTTACCGTTTTCGAAATATTAGATTTTTTTCTATATACTAAATTAGCGCTATTACATTCAATAGTGCAAATGTAATATAGAGAAATATCGATCGAGTAACTTTATTTTGACATTTTTATTATTTTCGTTTTTGTGATCTCTAATATCCACCAGAATGTTGATGTTGGAACTTTTTCAAAATGATAAGTAAGTTGTGACAATAAAAAGAATATATTATAGCTTACATTTTTAAGATCTCCTTTTACACACGATACTATTATATTACACCCCTCGCCCTTGGTAGCATTTAAGATCATATCACCAAAGCTACTATCACGTGAATTTCCGATATTACTTTCTGAAACCGAAATCTATTGTTTAATATTATACTACATGAGTAAGCTTCATTAATATCCATAATGTTTAGTGACTATCAATAAATAGTACCTTTTAGTTCTGGGAAAAGTTTTAGTAAAAATTTTTTTTTCTCATTGTTGCTAACAGTAGTGAAAATTTCACAACTAAATGCTAAAGCGATCGATATAACAGCCTGTCCAAGAGCTCCGGCACCACCATGAACTAAAACTCGAAGTCCTGGCTTCAATTTTCCCTTAATACACTGAATATAAATAAAATAAAGTAAATATTTAAATCAAATTTATAAAATATATATTGTATTACAAAATATTACCAAGCTATAAAGAGCAAGACAGTATGCCAATGGAACGGTAGCAGCATCTTCCATATTCCAATGTGCCGGTACAGGCCATAGAAGTTCTGGTTTCACTTTTACGTGTGTACGAATTGACTTGGATATTGCAATCCCCATAACACGAACCCCACTATCAAATGAAAAAAATTAAAAATTCTATGAATTATAGTAGAAAAAATAATATTTAATTTAATATAAATTTATTTAATTTTGTTTACTTCTTAGTTGTTCCGCTGAAATCAAAAATTTGAGTATCTTCTTTATTAAACGCAGTAATTCCTAAATTCTTTTGTACTTCAATGTCATTTACTCCAGCATAATGTACCTATAAATATTTTCAAGCTAATATAATATTTACAAGTTCATTTTTACAAGCAAACATAATTATAAAAAAAAAAATTAAATATTATTTTTATAATTATGATATTTCTTAATATTTATTCAAGTACCTTAACATCTATGCCTTTGTAATCTAACTTAGAGGCTTCCGTCCAGTGCAAAGAATTCAAATCTCCTATTTGTTCAATTTCAAGTTCCAATTCTCGGCCTTTGACAAAAGTTTTTTGTATTGGCAAGTAATATTCACCACCCCACTGACCCTAAAATAAATAACCACGCATAATTAAATTCATAGTTTTAACACTAAATTCGTGAGAAGTAGGACAGTAGGACAGCGTTCTACTAGGGAGATTAAATTATTTTCATTTCTAACATTTTTTCCACATTTAGGAAATATTTTATTTTATTTCTAAATAATATTTGTTTTTAAATAAGTATTATTTTCATTTCCCCATCCTGGTGAGACAATTGCAGCGTTGAGTTCAATTAATTCGCAATTTATCAAATTCAGGCCGAAAGCATAGGTGTTTCAACCTGCTATATGCTGAAAAAACAAAAAAATGTTCTAGTTTAGTTTAGTTTATACTTTATTGCACACAAAAAAAACACACACACACATAGAAAAGAAATAAATACAAACAAGTATGCAAAGGCGGCCTTATTGCTTCAAGCAATCTCTTACAGGCAACCTTCCAAAACAAAGGACATAGAATATAAAAACAGAAGA
This sequence comes from Heliconius erato x Heliconius himera, assembly GCA_013421005.1. Lineage (NCBI taxonomy): Eukaryota > Metazoa > Arthropoda > Insecta > Lepidoptera > Nymphalidae > Heliconius > Heliconius erato x Heliconius himera. The sequence goes on along the minus strand of JAATLQ010037735.1, from coordinate 33,511 downwards.
GTGGAATAACGTTAAGTGCACATAGCAAAAAAAAGATAATACTAAGTAAACATATAATAAACTTATGATATATACAAAAATACATAAACTCATACACAATTTTGTTCTATTATAGTAATTATTAACAACGATTATATTACTTACATTTTTTAGGATATTAACGGCTAAATCAGTAAGTGGTACTTGATCCAGGATCTCATCACTTAATAATTTGTCATTGATCATAACTAAATTAATTTTGCGACCTTCTTCGTTTCTCCATTTCTTCACTGTAGATTGTAATCCAGCCAACGGTGGATAAGAGGTCAACAAGATCAGACGTTGATTTAGGGAAATCGCTGATCTTCTTGAAGTAAGTAAGGCAAGGTCTGATTCTGTATTGACTGTGACAGCACTGGTGCCTGAATTTGAGTTAATGGGGCGCCATATCACAAGTTCTAACACTGTCGTTTTTATAGTATGCGCGCAAATTTTTTTATATAGTGTTAATGGACGATCATTTAAGATTTCTGAAGCATATTTTTCATAATTGACTATTAATGATTGCCTTTTAAGGCTCGAGTGAAGCAATTGGCACATCTGTAAAAAATTTATTAAAAAAATAACAAAAATAATGGAAATACTTCCAATTTTATTATGTTGTCAAAAGCCGTCTTAAAAGGGGTAATGTAATTTTTTCTTTGCTCTCTTAGGCAATTTGCGGCGTTGAATTCCACTACTGTTGAGTAGTGACTATTTAATATCCTGACTTCTGGTGGAAAACTGACACTAAGGTCTGTACACTAGTTTCTCTAGTAGTAAGTCAAAGCAAGAATATAAGAAAAAGTGGGACAAAATAAAAATAACAAAAACTAAACTTACATTATTGTCATTTGCTAAATTTGTGACGAAAAACAAATCGAATTCACCCGATAACGAGTTTTGTCGTATGGCATTTTCTCTATTGATCTTCGAAATGTTTACTTGTACTCCCGGTATTTCAGATAAAACATCAATCATTTCTTGAAAATCAGAGGTACCGTTTTCACATATGTCACAGATATTTAGCTGTTGCTTGTTTAAATTTTGTGCTACAATTTGTATATAAGTAGAGAGAGCCGACGTTTTCTGTAAATCAAATGCTTAATTATTTATACAATAATAAAACAGTAAAAAAAGTGTAATTGTTCATTAAATCTAGGATTTAAGAATAATCTGTTTATACACGTATAGTTGTAGATGTATTAAATAAAAAGTCACTTTATAACTCATTACTACTACTACTAGCTTCACGCTTTATCCCTAGCGGGGTAGTCAGAGAGAACGGAGCGCCAAACGCTACGGTCTCTACATCTCGCCTCGTCCATTGTCATCAACCTCTTCATACATGCTTTCCTCATGCTTTTTACGTGACTTTCCTCCAGTATCTTTGATACTGTGTTTTCGAAGGTCAACCGAGGTCTCCCCCTACCTGTCTTATCACTCACTTTTCCATCATAAATCTTTTTTGCCATTCTTTCATCACTCATTCGTTCGAAGTGCCCAAACCACCTGAGCACGTTCTTCTTCATTGTCACTAATACACAGTTTATTATTTATCTTTAAATTTAAAAGTCCACAAATCACACAATATAAAACTATACTTTAGAAGACACAAAATCAGCGAAAAGTCAAGGCAGTAGAAGGCAATACAGTAGTAGTAGTACAGTTTGTGAACTGTACAAGACATAACAAGCAAGTAAAGAAGGAGAAATTGTAAGAAATGTACAGAATTTATAAAGCACGTGGCTACAGTGGCAAGCAAGCAAGAGACATGCACGTCGCGTCGGGTAAAGCTAACGTTGGCTAACTGGTTTGACTTCTGTGTGAGCTGATGTGTCGACTTCAATATAAGCGGCAATAGGGATTTTATTTTAAAGTCGATATTGCATATGGCGTTATATTATAAATAATTGTATAATTAAATAATTTTTATTTATATAAAATGTAAGCCACACACGTATATCTCCTGAACAACTGCATAAATTTGAATAAAACTTTTCTATAGTCTAGGCTACGTTTTATTTTGAAGACAGTGGTCAAGACAAACTATGATAAATAACCAAATTCGCCCTTAAGTGGACATGATTGATGCATATATTATATATGTATTAGAAAACCTAATGACAATAACAGACCAGCGGAACTAATAAATAATGAAATGACACCTTAGCTTAAGATCTGCAACATTTGCCAAATAACCATAAAAATCGAGCAAAATTATTAGAAATAATGAAATGATCGTCTTACGGGAAGATGAAGAATGAAAAGGCCGCATTAGTATATGAATAACAGCGAAATTAATTGTACAAATACATACATCTATGTAGTTTGTCGTTTGATGTGGAACAAATTTTAAAGCTTTTAATCCAATGTTTTTATGGATGGATGGTAAATCATTGAATCTTATATCGTTCATTATAATCCCACCGCACCTAAAATATGGGCATTATTATAAATAAATTTAAAAAAAAACTATTAAATTATATTTTACTGTCCTATATACCTCGTGTAATCTTGAATTTCATAAATTTTAGCTGGGATTACGTTTACACCGTCTACTTGGTTGGTATTGAAGAGAGCATGCTGATTTACATCAATTATCATCTTTCTTATAAAATTAAGCTGAGATACTGTCTCATGGACTCTTCTCAACATGTTTAACTGCAGCATACCATCTATGAGAGTCACCCAATTATTATTCCATTTTAAATTTGCTTCAGATAGTGACAAATTAGCATTATGAATACTACAGAATTCTCCCCTGAAATATTATTATTAGAACATTTATAAAAGCTTTACTTTTAGCTCATATCATTTTAAATTATTAATTCTATCTTTACTTTTATCATTTTTATATTATTAACTCATTTTTGTAAACTTACGAATAATTATAATCCCTTGTAGAAAACAGTTGATAGATATCATTTGATTTTAGTTTCATTGTTTCTTTAATGTCTAATTCATATTTTTCTGTGGCTTCTATTTTTCCTTCTACGTAACCTTTCATTATGTTAGTACTTTCATCTAATACCTAATAATATTAACATTTTGCTTAGTTAATTTAAATAATCTCAACATATAACTTAAAAAAAATGATTAAACTTACTTCGAAACGACCTGTTCCTCTATGTAAAGTAATGTTTAAGCGGAGGTTTTGATGATCACAAAGAAGAGGTTGTGAATAAAAGTGCACGTCGTTAAATTGAACAGACAGCTGTTTTTTTTCAACACCTAAAACCATTGCTAGTGTATCCCAAACTCCAACCAACGCAGCAGAAAAAGGATACAGGTTCTTTTCTAAAAATAATCCATATTAATTTTAATAAAAATAATTAACATCAAATATTAATTACTTAGGTAAGACATAACGTTATTCTGTTACCATTAAATTAGATCCTTTATAGAGGGCAGTAGTGGCGCAGGGGCACAAAGTGTGACTGTAAAACCGACTGGTTGTTGGTTCGATCCCCACTCGAGGAGATGAAATATTTACTTTAATTTGTATTTCCATTTATTCGCTCTGGTGTCGAGGCAAAGCGCGGCGTTAAGTTCTACCACTCTACACGCAATGCCTCCAGAATTCGGCACAAAGTGGGGAACGGAGTGTCTTAACATTAGTTTCCCGCAGGGTGCCTACCCTGCTGTGTGAGGGATACAGCGCTGATATTTTAAATTCTTTATTCACTTACTTCCTAAAACGTGACTTTTTAAATAAACGTTCTCATCATCGTTTGTGGATATAACAAATTTTGTAGCGGCTGCTGTTTTTCTAAGAGCTGAGGCATATAAAGGTAAGTTCCTGCAAATAATATATTAAATTAATGATATAAAATTATACTGTGTAAATTTCAAAGATATTAGCAAATACCGTTTTTATGTTAAATATACGTTTACTAATATTTACCATTTTTCATTATGTGCCCATTCCACTAAATGTGATAACATTGGGGTTCCAGTGGACACAGGGTATTCGATCTTTGGATAAAGAACTTCTATTTTAGGATTAAGTCCTCCCATATAGAGCCTGCAAAATATATTGTGCACGTGCACGTTGTGTTAAAAATAATAAAAAATATATTTCTTATATTTTTTTAAGTGTATATATTTCACAGTGTGTACATTCCATATTTTTCATATTATTTAAATTTGTACATTTATGTACTACTGGCAATAAAAAATAAAATTATATCAAAAGTTTGATCAACAGTTTTACTACCAGGTTACAAGACGTTCCTACTTAAAAACAAGTCCAATATTAAAATCTGTAAAGCTACTTGTATTATTTTGAGTCCAGCTTACCTTTTTAAAAAAATCACACGTCTGTCTTCGAAATCTGACTGTAAACACGAGGGTGGGTGCGATTCCCCCATCGGAGGAAGTAATTATTCGTAGTAAAATTTGGCAAAATAAATCGCGGTGTTGAGTTTCGCCACTCAACACGCCATATCTTGATAGTTAACCCAGAAATGTGGAACGGTGTGTCTTTTCACAACATTCGTTTTGTCTACTCTGCCGTTTAGAAAAGCTAAGAAATGCGTGAAGCTAAGAATACTATAGTAAAATTGAACTCAATTCAACTTACTTTCCAATAGCATCAAGTAAATGCCGTGCATTATCCGGGTGTCCGCGCCTTGTAAGCGGTATGTGAAGGCACGACTCAGGTAGCGACCGTTTGACGATAGCTTGTAATAATCCATGTGGAGCAATCTCAATCACTATTGCATTTGCTGGAATCAACCGTGATGTCTCTTCGAAGAGTACAGCGTTCTATCTCGAACAAATTAAACAAATAAAATAAATAAATAAATCGGCTTCACGCTGTATCCCGCACACAACAGGGTAAGCAGAGGGAATCTAGTGTTAAGACACCAGTTCCCCACTTCCGGCCCAATTCTGGAGGCATTGCGTGTTGAGTGTCAGAACTCAACGCCGCGCTTAACCTCGACACCAGAGCGAAGAAAATGGAAATATAAATTTAAGTAAATATTTCATCTCCTCGAGTGGGAATCGAACCCACAACCAGTAATCTCCGTTATAAATCAGGCCAGTGAGAGTAAATGAGACACATTGTGGGTTTGATTCCCACTCGAGAAAATGAATGACTTAATATTTTCATTTCTCTGCTCTGGTAACGAGGCAATTTGCGGCATTGAGTTCCGCTACTCAACACGCAAGGCCTCCAAAATTCGGCGGAAAATGAGAAATGGAATATATCTTAATGATCCCAGCCCGGTGACGCTGTCAAGACCATTCCAGGTCAACAGCATTAAGTCCATTCGAAAAAAAAAAAGTCTTAATGGGCACGGAGTGAGAAACAACATTTCGTTGTACTAACATAACGCTCTAAATTTATTCACAGTGAGGTATTACCAACCAGTAAATTATTTGTATGGTATTCAGCTGAAGAATATTTGGCAATGTCTTCATCCCATCTGTCTTGAGGTACAGAAGTTGATACCCATTTATTACTCCGAGGCTTTGGTGCTTTGATAACTTCACTTAAGTACTTAAGTAGGCCAGGACCTTCAAAACAGAATAAAAAAAATGAATAAATTAGCTTCACGCTGTATCCCGCACACAGCAAGGTAGGCAGAGGGAACCTAGTGTTAAGACACTCCGTTTCCCACTTTCTGCCGGATTCTGGAGGCATTGCGTGTTGAGTGGCAGAACTCAACGCCGCGTTTAACCTCGACACCAGAGCGAAGAAATGGAAATATAAATTTAAGTAAATATTTCATCTCCTCGAGTAGGGATCGAACCCACAACCAGTCGGTTTTGCAGTCACACCTCGTGCCGCTGCGCCACGTCCGGCCTCAGAATAAATTTTTTAAGAAATATAAATTTTAATACAGTTAGAATAAAATAACTTTTAGAACGAAATGTTTACCTGCTTCAGAGATGTAGCGTGAATGATATGCTATATTTGAACACGGTACTTCCTTTGCGAAAATACCTTTGGAAGTTAAATGGGCAACGAATTCTTTCATTGCGACTGCTGGCCCAGATATAGTACTAGAGCCAGCGCTATTATGGCAAGCAATTTCTATTTCTTGTGGGCATATTTTCAAAAGCTACAAAATATATGTACATTCAATTATGCCTTAATTATGAAATACTAAGAATTATTAATAGTGTTGTTATTAATGATAACAGTTGCGACAAATTGTACTAATTCATCAAATATTTTTGCTTACGCTTGTTGAGGCGTATCTAGTAACTGCACGAAACTACTAAATATAATTCAAGAAATGAGATTGGAGGGATCATTATTCAATAAATTTAAAATAAATATGCGTGAAAATATGTTCGTAAAAGTATACCTGTTGATATCCAATACCGACTGCTGCCATAGATCCCCTAATAAATTGTGTTTGCAATGATACCAATCCACGACTATAGGCAGATAAAATCATTTCTTCTGCTGTCAAACATCCATCAGCATACGCACAGCCCAGTTCACCCACACTGTGACCTACAAGAAATTGTTTCAAATTTTGATTAATAAAGTAAAAAAGTAATAATCTGGAGTCCAATTTACATTAAGACATACTGAAGTACATACCTATAATATTATCAGGGACAATCTCCAATGCTTCCAAAATATCGGTAAGTCCTATTTGAATCGCTGCGATTCCCACGAAGGAGTGTAGAATGTTATCAAATATATTTTCATCACTCGAAGTTATTATATCAACTATATTAATTCCTTTAGGTTCCAGAGCACGTTGGCAACTATTTTTGTCAATAGATACAAATATATAATAGAATTAAATATATAATGATATGAGGCAGTTGAGATCTTTTTTCTGTCGGTAATAATAAATTCGAATTCCACAGTAATAATATATTTTAGTTTTCTACAACACAGTCGATCAAAGGCACTAGAACTAGACTGTGAACCTGACAGATTGTGGGTTCGATTTTCACTCGAGGAAATCAAATATTTTATACTATGGCGCAAAGCGGAGAACGGAAGTGTCTTAATTTGAACGGAGTGTCTTATGGGTTTTCAGGTTCTCTCTTCCAACCCTTCTCCTTCCTCCTTATTATGAAATGAAGATCCTTATTATGAAAGAAATATTTCTGAATTTATATTCATATCTATAGAAACTGAACATGGTGTACATAACCATGTTCCGTTTCTCACAAGATTTTCTTTACCTAGAACGTTTAAGGATAGACGTAAATAAATATATGTTATATATATTACCGTTCTATAGCAGCAGCAAATATTGGTATACGCATAAGTTCTTTTCCCATTTCTGCCCACTGAGATCCCATTCCACTATACATGAACCAAACAGGTCGCCTTAAGTCATCGAAATAGTCAGTTTCTTCGGTTAGACAGTTAGTGCCCTTGGCTTTTGAATCTGAATTACATAAAAAGGTATTTTATATATGTATATATATTATAATTATTCGTTACGTGTAAAAATATGAAATTTTCCTGGAGGAGTTTCAGTACATAATTTGTATGTTTATATTCCCATTGTCCAAGTTTATTTGATTCTTATTTTCCAACGACAAATCAATCAGCTAAATAAAAGTTTTATGATGATTTAAAGAAGAGCAAAACTGTAATAACAACGTACCAAGAATTATGTATCCTCTGCCCAAATGCCCCATGATGTCCGTTTTGTGAATATTACGCAATAACGCCAATTCTTCAGGGTCAATAGGGCGTGATTTCAAATCATTTATTATTTTTATTACTGAAGATTCTTGTCGACCTGATAGAGTTACTAGTTGCGGAATATCAGTATTGTAACGAGAATAGTCCTAAAATTCCAAATTTGTATATGTTAAATATTAATAATAACTCAGATAGAGGTAAAAGATTTATACTATAAAATTATTATTATTTAGTGTGTTTGGGGAAGTAAGTTCTTTGAAATTATGATTGTCCCGTCAATATAAGTAAGCCGTCTAATCTAAGATAGAGTAGATTTATTTAAAAAATAGTTGGTGTTTTTGTTCTTTCTTTTGTATCTAAATGTTGGCAACGATTATTCATGTAAACTGTTATAATAAATGTTATTATGTATCTGTTCAATGAAAAGTAAAGTTTCACTTTTGTCAAACAAAATACTTTAAATTGATATATTTGTTTTGATTTATGAACCGACTGAAATAAAACCCTTAGTATTAAGGGAAATTTAAGAAAATACAAAAATGTAAATTACATGAAAATCTGTTAAGATGTTTCTGATATTGACTTATACGAGCGCACAGAGAAACAGACAGATAAAAAAATATTGCTTTGGATTTTATAACATACGAGTACAAATATATAATTGACTCCAATTATAAATTTTCTCATATATGTTTCATGTACAGATAACGATCAGTTATATTTTTAATAAATGTACGAGTATATACTCGTACATTATATAGTATACTATAGTAATAGGTCGGGGCAAAAGTATTTTCGTATTTTGAAAGTATTATTAGTAATCAAACTTCTTTGGTTGTACTGAAAAAAAAACTAGTTCCCGCCATTTTTCAATTGTTATTCAAGCAAGCAAAATGAACGTAAACCTAACCTAACCTCAAAATAACACTGTAAACTCTACCTGTCAGATTTTTTTATTCAGAAATCTCAAAATTTCTACAGGAATGCGAATTATGGCACTACCCATAAGATGGTATCGAGACCAGTCATTGATCAAAACGGCATGTTCATATTATAAATAAATAAAAAGATAAAAAGATTATATCTAAAAAAAATATTTTCCTTTGTATAAATAATACTAAAGTATTTTTGCCCCGACCTGACATATTATTTCATACCTTGGGCTTGTAATGGCCTTTCAATAAAATATGAGCATTTACACCAGTGACGGATAGATTATTTACAGCTGTGTAAGAGTAATCGATCTTTTCATGGTCGGTAACAACATGCATTCGCCCTTCTCGAAGAGCTGCAATATCCTGGCGAGGTGAGTCACAATGCAAATTCGCTGCAATTTGTCCAGTGTGGTAGGCCAAAAGCACCTGTTTTAATAAAAAATAAATATTTTTATAAAACAAAATTTTGTTTTGTTCTTCGAAAACACATTATTAAAGATATTGGAGGAAGGTCACGTAAAATGCATGACGACAACTCGGAGGGAATGTATGAAGAGGTTGATGACAGTGGACGAGGCGAAAGAGGTATGTAGAGACTGTAGCGTTTGGCGCTCTGTTCTCTTTGACTACCCCGCTAGGGATAAAGCAGGAAGTTAAGTAAAGTAAAATTTAATTTGACCAGGAAATATCAAAATATCACAATGTAGAGTTGGTACCGACGCTGTTATACGGTAGCAAAACGTCGGTATTACGGAAGAAAAATGAAAGAAAAAATAATACTGTGGATATGCGATCTCTTCGTAGGACATGCAGAGTCAGCTTAGCTCATCAAAGAATACAGAATGAAGAATGACAGGTACTAACGAGGATGTCACAGTGAGAATGAAGAAGAACTTACTCAGTTCGTTTTGGGAATGAGTGATGAAAGAGTGGCAAAAAATGTGAAAAAAACATGAGCGGGCAGAGAGGTAGGGAGAGACCTTCGTTAACCTTCGAAGGTATCAAATATACTGTAGGAAGGTTATGTAAAAAGCATATGGAAAAGAGATATGGAGAGACCTTAGAGTTTAGCGCTCCGTTCTCTATGACTACCTCGATTGAAATACAGCGTGTTTTAGTCTAAGTTTCAGTTTTTTATAAATTTCATAAACGGGCTTACCTTCGTGACAGCAGATATTCCTGATGCGGCTTCTCCATAGCCAATATTAGACATAACACTACCGATTTTTAAGGAATTACTTCTATTCTTACAGAAAACTTCTTCAATAGCTTCTAGTTCCGATTTGTCAGCTTCAGTGACAGCTATTAAAGAATTCAATCAATAAATACAAACAAAGATTAAAGCCATAAAAAATATTATAATTTTAATTAAAGCTGTATACAATTTTATATACTTAAATTATTAACTAACGAGTAAAATACCTGATCCAAACGCTTCAACATATTCGACAGATTCTGGAGAAATTTTAGCTTCTTCATAAAACTTTTTAAGAAAATTTTCTGTAATAGCAGGACTTCTGTAAAATCCATACTTCGGTCCTTGTTCATCTTTTTCTAATTTCGTGAATTCACATTTAATGTAAACAACTTCAGCGTAAACTCTGTAGAGTGTAATAATTTTATAATTATCTGATAAAATTTTGTATAAAATTATATATACAAAATTTTATCATATTTTATCATTTTATATAAATAGGAAATAGTCAATTCTTGTATATACCTTAAAGCATTTTGAGCTTTTTGCAAGAAAAGAACATTAATTGCTTCAGATTTGGCACACCCAGCGGCGTTAGAATCAAAAGATTTTGTTTTGCCATCCATACTCAATTGCATTATTCTGAAAAATATTAAAATTATTATAAGTGATGTAATATCTCGAGAATTGGGCGATAGTGGGGAACGAAACTCCTAACACGAGGTTCCCTCTACCACCTCTGCTATATGTGAGGTACAGCGTAAAGAATAAAAAAAATGTACTATACCTTGCATAGTGAATAGAGGATTGCGGGTGTAAGCACAGGTTCGATCCTCCAACTATAGCGGCGTCACAATCCCCACGAGTAATTGCTAAGTAAGCTAATTCTAATGCTTCAGTTGAGCTACAGCAAGCCCCGTCTACACCTATTGATGGACCTTTAGCATTCAACCAGTACGAAATACGATTGGCGAACATTGTCTTACTGCATCTACATAAACATAATCGACAATAAATATACGTCTGATTAAGATACGATACGATATGTCTAGCCACGTTAAAGTGCTGGAAACGCACCATGTGCATTTTACAGGAACGATTTGGAGCTACTTTTGAGTTTCACTTAAACTACAATCTACTGTCATGAAATTTAGCACATTTATTAAAATCCCCCACCGTTTTTGTTGATATATTAACGTTAAAACCGGCATTTTCGTGACTGACATACTACTTCATCAAAAATCTTAACTACTTCTTTTAGATCTAGAAATTTGATATTCTAATCTAAGATAGAAAGACAGACTCTTTCAAACAAAAAAGATTAAAATTAAAAATTATTGATAATTTTCACAAAACGAAAGTAAAAATAATATGTTACATACATAAGAAAGTTACATTAAAGATCGTAAAATATATTTATATATTAAAAGTAATATTTTTTTTATTTAATATTAATCAAAAGCTTTCTATTTCATTTAAATATTCATTCATTCTTTTAACATTCCAAATGAAATTGAAATCTTCATATTATTTATCTTAAAAAAAACTACCTAATTCACTATTATATTTTTTTAAAATTTATGACTTACCCTGTGATACCAAAACCTGTCCTGGAGCTATTGATATAATAACATGCCTTTTCAGATTCAGAAAAACAACTGCCAATATATACGCCAACTTTTTTGCCGTAAAGTTCGACGGGACTAACGCCTGTATTGAATAACGATATATTTAGATTCTATTTAAAATATTAACGAATTGATCTCTTATTAAAATAAATACCATCAAAATATTATGACCTGTCAATTCTTATAAATAATCTTATCGGAAAAATTATATTATTTATTACAACTTTCGCAATATTCAGATGTGAGTAGTGAGTTATTGGAGAAAATCTAGTGTTAAGGCTCTCACTCAGTGCGCACTATGACATAAAATAATATTGTATGAATTTTTTTTCAGGTGACTTTTGTCTCGAACCTTGGTATACTTTCTTAGTTAGTTTTATTTAGGTGATATCTATTCGATATTGCTAAAATATTTCAAGCTTACCAGCATCATAAATAGCTTGATACGCCTGTTCTAATATTTTACGTGCCATTGGATCCATATTATTTCCTTGACGGTAGTGCACTTTAAAGAATTGTGCATCAAATAACATCAAATTAGGTACTTTGCCCGTGTATTGAGCCACTTCAGGATGTTCATATTGCCAACGAGAATGCTCTGCGTTAACAGGGTTAATCTGTGAAATAATGTTATTTGATAGATCTCATTTTTATTTATTTGTACACGAATATAATTTCCGTAAGGGCAAATTGTCCAACTTATTTACAGTCTGAACAACGGCCGGAGATATAAGGGCACAAAAAAAATGTTCTTATTTGATTATAGTATGCTCCAACCTCAGCCAACGTGTGGTTGTGCCAAAATGCCTCAATGTTCTTTATTAAATCAGTTTTGAATAAATACAAATGTATCATAATGTTGCTAATATTTGTGACTACGAATATTAATTGGTCTGGACTAGAACATGCATGGAGTAGATGTTTTATTCTAGAATTGTTTTATTTTTTTTTGCCTTGTAGGTTTCCTACTGATCTATTTTTGTGTGCACAATGGATATTCATTTTCGCCCAAGAAATAACTATTTAGACTATTAAAACTTAATATATATTGCAGTGACAGAAGGAACCTACGAGACTAGTGTTAAGATGCTTCGTTCCCTATTAAGACATTTCTGTTACCCATTTTCCGCCAAATTCTTGAGGTATTGCGTGTTAAGTGGCAGAACTTAACACCGCGCTTTTCTTGTTAGTTGTTACGGTCATTGCCAGAGCGAAGAAGTAAAAATATTAAATAGTTGATTTCCCTCAGTGGAAAACGAACCCACAATCGTCGCACGCTTATGCGCCACGTTAGCCTCCTCGCATTGGAGTAACCCGTATCCTATAGATATTAAACTGTAGGATAGTTAAGATTATTTTAAAGATTAAATGTTGTTTTTATGTTGTTTACAATTTTAGCAAATTTACTAAAACTGAAAGACTACTTTTAGTAAATTTATTTAACTTGTTAACCCTCTGCTACTGATGTGGTTTAATTTTTACAATTATACTCTGATACGATGGTATTATTTTCTATTTTTCGATTATGATGAGAAGAAGTAGTCTTTGTTAACTTTTGATTATTCTTTAAAAGCAATTTTTTTTATTTTTATTTTTATTTTTAATATTAGTATAAATATATATATATATATATATATATATATATATATATATATATATATATATATATAATTTAAGTAAATTAAATTCTAAAAAATTACGTCAGTCGCAGAGGGTAAAAACAGTTGACAGAAAAAAATTATAGATTAAGAGTAAAATGTATCCATTATATAAGTATGTGTGTAATATTATTTTAAATTTGCCATATTTTTAAGCCGTATGTGTATGCAATCTGTTATCTAGTATATAGTTGATCGAAGAATATGCAATCTATATTTTATAATAGTGGAACTGCAACACATTTGACAAAAGTAGCAGTCTTTGAGTCAAAATAGGTAAAAATTTAGAATGAAAATCTTAAAACTTCTCTCGAAAGTAGTTTTTTTTAAAATTCTTAAATATTGCTACTTCATCAAATACAAAGTGAGGCCAGTCGTGGCGCAGGGGCACAAAGTGTGGCTGTAAAACCGACTGGTTGTGGGTTCGATCCCCACTCGAGGAGATGAAATATTTACTTAAATTTATATTTCCATTTCTTCGCTCTGGTCTCGCACGGCGTTGAGTTCTGCCACTCACCACGCAATGCCTCCAGAATTCGGAAAGTGGGGAACGGAGGGTCTTAACACTAGGTTCCCTCTGTCTGTGGTGTGTGCTGTGTGCGGGATACAGCGTGAAGCTGATTTGATTTGATTTTGATTTTATCAAATACAATTGAACCCACCACCATATCCACAGCTAATAATAGGAAACGATAGTCCAATTAATGTTTTGTGAAAGTGAAAATAATATCTTATGTATTTAAAAATAAATGTATCTATCTTACGACATTACAAACTATTAAAATATTTCAAAATATATAAATATTATAGAAAGAGAATTAAAATTGAGGCTATGGTCGGCTCAGCGTCTGATTGCAAACGCAAAGGTTGCGGGTTTGATGCTCACAATGGCAAAGTTAAAGGGTTGAGTTCTACCACTCAACACGTAATGTTCCGAAAATTAGGCAGAAAGTAGGAAACAGAGTGTAAACTCCTCTTTTTTCACGTTATATCACTCTGCTTCCCTGATACAACATGAAGCTACAAACAAAAGCTTATAATCTTTCTCTTTAAATTAAATTATTACATATCTATTAAATATGAACGATTTAAAGTTATATCATAAACTTGGAAAACCTCACCTTGTTGTATAAAATATTCGAGAGGTCCTTTACACTATGAGATTCAGGATATAGACCTGACATTCCCGTTATAAACACTTTGTCCCGTGATCTTTCTCTCATATCAATTTCTGTAGGCTTCACAAAAGTACTTGTTATAGGCGCCATTTTCTATAACTCAAAATGATAGCATAATTTTAATTCTTTTTTGCAGAGAAAATTTGTAATGATACTCTGGTTTTTAATCTCCAATTTAAAAGTTTTAAATGATGAAAATAATTCGTAAAAATGATTACACATTTTTACAGACCGTCGTGGCGCAGCGGCACAGTGTCTGACTGTAAACACGATGGTAGTGTGTCGATTCCCCCTCTCCCCTTTCCCCTTCTCCCCGGAATGATAATATGTTTTCATTTTATTGCCCTTTTCTTTAGCTTCACAACGCATCCTGCATATAGAAATGCAGGATACGGCGTGAAGTTAATAAAAAATAATTTCTTCATATGGGGATTACACTGTCCCACGATATTTTTTTGCTTTTATATAATTTTTACTATATGTTTTAATATATTATTTTTTTACTATATGATGGATGTAAATCAAAAAAATATACCTTCTAATGTTGAAACTGTTTTACTGAAAATGTTACTACCACTTTCGACCACAACAGGAATTCTTATAAAATTTATAAGCCCAGTGCAATCCCTATAAATAAAACAATAATGCTCTCATTTGAATTTCGCAATAATTTTATTTCAACCTTTACTTACTCGTATAAGCTATTATTATTCAATTTAAAAATATGAAAAGTTTGTGTATGTTTGAATATATTATGGTAATAAAAATTTGTAAAGTTTAAACACCGTAAACGCAATATATGTATAACTAGTGGCGCGCAGCTTCGTCCGCTTATTTGCACCCTTAGGGGTGAATTCTAAAAAAACCACGAAACACATGTTCAATAAAATATTTTTAACAGTCTGAATTTAAATGTTTATAAACATCGGTGGCAATTTAAATTTTTTTCCGTATAAACTTTCAACCCCTTATTTGAACCCTTAGGGAGTGAATTTTAAAAAACCATGAAACACGTGTTCAGTGAAATATGATTAAGAGCCTGAATTTCAAATTTTATAAAAATCGGTGCCGATTTAAAAGAAAAATCATACAAACTTTCTGCCCTTATTTCATCCCTTTAGGGTTAAAATTTTTCAAAACCCCTTCTTAGTGAATGTCCAGATTATGAAAATAAACTTGTCTCCAAATTTCACGTTTCTACGTACAGCGGTTACGGCTGTGCGTGCGTCTTACCTCAGTCAGTCAGGTACATGTCCTTTTATATATATAGATTTCTTGACGGACAAACAAATTCTTCTTAACATTTTTTACTATTATTTCATAATTGAGAATGAAACGTTTTCATTTCATTCTCAATTATGAAATAAACAGTTGTGGTATGGCGGTTCGATTTCCACTCCGGGCAAAGATATATTTAATATTTTCATTTCCTGGCCCTGTTAACGAGGCAAAGTAAGGCGGAGTTGTTATCAGCAAGGGCATTTTCTAGCTTATATTCGGTATACTTAAAAGAAAACCGGTTAAGTGCGAATCGGACTTGCCCACTGAGTCTTCCGTACTGATTTCAATCCACAGACAGTCTTATAAAAGTTGACAAACGTTTGCTTGCGGGCATCTGCATTCATTTCGTATGAAATTAACTACAAATGTAAGTATGTAATTATTTATTTCTATGAAATACCTATAAATTTTTACTTTTTGGATTACGCTGCGAAATCACACAAAATGCACCAAAATTGATGCATAAATGCCCGTATCATTTGTTTTTTTCTGTGCTTCAAGAATAAACCAAACTTCAAGAAGACTATTGATTATTAAGATTCGTAGATATTATTAAGTAAATTATTTTAAAAATAGTATCTACACCAAACTTGAAAAAGACTGTTGATTGTTAAGATTTGAATTAAAAATCAAATCAGCTTCACGCTGTATCCCGCACACAGCAGGGTAGGCAGAGGGAAACTAGTGTTAAGGCCCTCCGTTCCCTACTTTCTGTCGAATTCTGGTGGCATTGATTGGCAGAACTCAACGCCGCGCGCGATGAAATGTAAATAAAAATATAAATAAATATTTCATCTCCTCGAGTGGGGATCGAACCCACTACCAGCCGGTTTTACAGTCACACTTTGTGCCCCTGCGCCACAACTGGTCTCAAAGTGTTAAGATTTCAATAATCACATTTTTTAATTTGAATAAAAAATATATACAGGGTGGAAGAGCGCGATACAGCGCTCCTTTTACGGAAACAGCATATAGGGTAAAATATTTCAAACCTATACCTAAAAAAATTAATTAAGATGCCAAACCAGTTTGGACGTAGGATTTTCTTTTTCATTTCACGATTTTTATCCATATCTGTATTTCGTGTGACGCGATTACGTATAGATCCCAATAACATAAACACTTACTACTACAAAAATACTACTAAAAGTTAAACAACTTTGAACTTTATCACCAATACCTACGACTCGATGTCGGAATGAGCCGTGTGCGGCGGTGTTCCTTTGATAGGTTTATGTGTGCGTGCGTCATCCTTACAAATGGCGTTTTATTTTAAAATGACAATTTTATTATTTATTCTGTTTGAAAAAATAACTTTTTCATTTTTGGAAATTTATTTTTTCTGATTTATATTAGGCTTTTATAGAGTAGTTAAAACTGTGGTTTCATTTAAAGTGATGCTTACACTTCCACTCTGTATATTTCATTAGAATGTTTTTTGAATTGAATTTGATTATTTTTAGGATAGTAAAAAAAAACTTTGTTTCTGTCTTATTATACAAAAGTCATATTTTTCATTTTTTTTCAGCTTCACGCTGAATCCCGCACGTAGGACCTGACTACTCGGTAGAGAGATCCTGGGAACTGTGAATTCTTGAGGCATTACGTTTTGAGTGGCGAAACTCAACTTTGCTTTGTTACCAGAGCGAGGAAATGAAAATAATAAATATTTCACTCTTCCAAGTGGGAATCGAACTCATAACCGTCGCGTTTACGGTAGCACGCTTGTGCCTCTGCCACGACGGTCTCAATTTTATCATTAATATGTTTCTGTTTTTTTTTATTGATTTTATATGTACACTAATATATAACACATATCTCATAGCAATTTTGTTGTGTGTATTTAGTATCGTAATATAAAGAATTCTTTTTCCATTTGCTTCATCCCAGTTAATTATTTTTATCGCTTTATGCATAAATTAAGAGCTTACCGTTATTATTGACAAATTATATTATCTGTGTTTCAATATAAAATAATAATATGAATCATTATTATTAAATATTATTCCATATTTAAATTTTTGTGGTAAGTTTAATTTATATATTTTAAGAAATATAAAGTTCAACAAACTTCAAAAAAAAAAAACATTTGCTTAATTCAAAAGATGCATTTATTTAATTTAAATACAATTTGCATTCATATTTAACTTAGTGACCTCTGACTCGTTTATATTCTAATGTCGTGCATATAACATGAAAGTAATAATAATAATATTTTATTTCAGTAGATTTTTTAATTTTAGTGTAATGATTCATAAACCGCACTTAGGGACAAATACTATTGCTTATATTAAATATTTATTGGTATTACAGGAAAAGTTTAATGTCCAAATATTATTTTCTCTAATATCTTCTTGCTTATGTTTTAGTTTATGATTCATGCGCGTAATAGAACGAAAAATACTGATATACATTTTCCGTGCTACATTTTTGGTTTATAAGATTTATATAAATATATCAGATTCAGGCTGTATCCCGCACAGTGCAGGGTAGGCAGAGCCGAATCTGCCGAATTCTCGAGGCATTACGTGTTGAGTGGCTGAACTCAACGCCGCGCTTGTCCTCGACACTAGAGCGAAGAAATGGAAATATAAATTTAAGTAAATATTTCATCTCCTCGAGTGGGGATCGAACTCACAACCAGTCGGTTTTACTGTCACACTTCGTGTCCCTGCGCCACGACTGGCCTCTAGCCCCTCTGCCTACCCTGCTGTGTGCGGGATACAGCATGAAGCTCAATAAATGAATGAATTAAGTTAATATGTACAATAAGAGAAATCAATCGGACATCATCGTAGCCATAAACAGACACACACCCACACAGAATAAAACCACGAAATTTTATGAAAATTTCATAGTACTAATGATAAAAATTAATAGTACAATCACAGACATTGTTCTGCTGGAAACTCTGGATGTAATTATACAGTTATTTTCCATCTTATCGCCGCCCACTGCTGCAGTCTATGAATGCACCATGATATCAAAAAAAAAATGCTAAAATAAAAATTTAAACTTGTTTTTAAAATATTATATTATTCTCGACAGAATTGAGAACAACGTTGAGAAATAATAAATAGTTCAAATTGATATCAGCAATTAATATGAACACAATGATTTATAGTTAGTTAAACAATGTCAGATACATATATGTAGTGTACGTGTGGCTATAAAGTAATCTGTAATAATAATGTAACGATCGAGGCCAGTCGTGGCGCAGCAGCACGAAGTGTGACTGTAAAACCGACTGGTTGTGGGTTCGATCCCCACTCGAGGAGATGAAATATTTACTTAAATTTATATTTCCATTTCTTCGCTCTGGTGTCAAGGCTAAGCGCGGCGTTGAGTTCTGCCACTCAACACGCAATGCCTCCAGAATTCGGCAGAAAGTGGGGAACGGAGTGTCTTAACACTAGGTTCCCTCTGCCTACCCTGCTGTGTGCGGGATACAACGTGAAGCTAACTTAATTTAATTTGTTTAATTTTGAATGTAACGATCACAATAAACTAATTATTATGCGCCATTATAGTTCACCTGAGAAGTATTCGATTGTACGCGCAATGAGTCTTCTCTACTCGTATATTCAAAGAAAGATAGAGTACGTCAATTTTATGGATACAATTGGCAAACTCTCAGACTTTAGTGAAAATTGAAAAATTTGGAAATCATTTCAATTTGTAAAAATGGGCCGAACACGTGTGAATTTATTTAACTTTATGACTATTGTCTTGCTATTTTCTGTTTACTATTCGTTTGTTTTTGAATCATACTGGCAAAGACATTCCGATTTCTAAATTTGATACAGCACCAGTCGCCAGTGAGGCCAGTCGTGGCGCAGGGGCACAAAGTGTGATTGTAAAATCGACTGGTTGTGGGTTCGATCCCCACTCGAGGAAAAAGAAATATTTATTTACATTTCTTATTTTCATTTCTTCGCTCTGATGTCGTAGCAAAGCGCCGCGTTGAGTTCTGCCACTCAACACGCAATACCTCCAGAGTGGGGCACAAAGTGTCTTAACACTAGGCTCCCTCTGCCTACCCTGTTGTGTGCGGGATACAGCGTGAAGCTGATTTATTTTACTTAATTCTTTTAATATTGCGTGCAGTAAATGAGAGTGACTAAAACAAGGTTATTAGAATACCGAAACTGAAACCAAATTTTCGTCTCTGGTCTTAGTTTCTGATAAATCTGAAATTTGTTAATTTGAATTAAAATTCTTATGTTAAAATCTAGTTAATTTTTACGTAGTGGCCAAAATAGTATAATGACTCTATATTTAAATTATAAACTTATTCTCAAACTTAAAACATGTCTATCTCTTTGAAACCTTTTGAGAAAAATTCCAGCTTTCTTTTTTTAAGTGGAAATTATCAAGACTCACAAAATTTTAAGCTTATACGATTATTTTTAAACATTTTTAAAGTGTTATTCCACACTTAGGAAAGAAAAATACTTATTTAGAAAACGTATAAAAATTTGAACGCAGCGGGACTCGAACCCGCGCCTCCTGGAAACCGACCAGGCGCTCTGACCACTAAGCCATGCGTTCTCGCCAAGCTACGTCGAAATTTTTATTAAAAATAAAAAAAAAAATTATACGTTTTCTAAATAAGCACTTATACGATTTTATTGTGTAGTGTCACTCTCACTTTGGTTTTTGCTTACTTTAACTATTTCCGGAGTTATACATATTTTAAGTAGAGACTATAATTAACAATTTCCTTTCCACTATATTCAAAGGACATTATATTGAAATCATGTACAAGTTTATAGATAAAGTCCAAGAGCTTATGAATTTTACAAAAGTGTCTATATCTAACAAGGTTTATGTTCAATTAAGATTGTCGATTATTAGAATAAAATACGTACGAGGTGCGAGGAGTACTAAGAGAGAATTTGCCTAAATCCGTTTGGCAACAGCAAAAATGTAATTTTCTATTTTATATTTTAAAGTAATTCCTGAATAACTTTCCAGTTATATAATTATATGTTTTTTTAGACTTAGAATTTGTCATTGAAAAAAAAAGTGGCTCTGTGTTAAGTCTATTTACGGAAGATAATTTTAAGTGACAACGTCATAAGAGAACATTGGGGCAAAATTGCAGACTTTTATTAGTTGAATCAAATTATTATCATTGTATTATAATTATTTTATATAATACAAAAAAGAAGTTAATTGAATTTTATTTTCTATTAATTAACATTTATTTGCACTCGATAATTCAAAGCGTTTCGAGCGTGCCAGTTGAGCACCAATCACTTTGCGAATGTCACGTTGTATGGAGTACACACGAAGGAGATTGTACGGGTTTTTAATTACAAGTAATAAAGAATGGATAGATAAGTGACAACCCGAATACGACGATAATTCACGATTTATAAAGCGTTATTACGTCAAAAGAAAATAAAGCTCGAACCGAATAATAAATTAAATTATCATCTGTTGCTTTTGTGATAATGCGTATTTCTGTATGTCTTATTTTATTTATTAATTTTATGTTTAACATACTCCGCTCCATTCTGCGTTGGCACGTTATAATTTTATTTAAGTTATTAGTTACGACACTACATACATATAAATTAAACATAGATTTTGATTCATTTACGTGTTGTAATGTTTGAAACTTTTTGTTTTTAAGTAGCGATCAAACAAACGAGTGGAGTTTTTTATTTTTAGGGTTTTGCACCGTTTTACGGAAAACGGAACTCTTATAAGATCCATTTGTTGCCCGTCTGTCTGTCTGTCTGTCAAGAGCCTTTATCTCAGGAACGCTTGGAGATATCGAAACCATATTCTTAGGTCTACGGCCCCATGTTTTTTTTTTTGAAAAAAATAGTTTAGTGTATAGCAAAAAAACGCATATTTCGACGTTATAAAGGGAATCAAAATGAATTGAGTACCTTCAGTTAACCTAGTATTATGATTTAGCAGCTAGTATCTACAAGTAGTACTAGTGCACTAAAAATCAGAAGACTATACATTTGTGGTTAAATGATAAAAAATAATAGCCTTAAATCGCAAAAAACTCGTATTTCGACACATGGAAATACATAATGGAAATCAAAATTAATAGGGTACTTCCGGCTAACTTAGAATTACGACATTTGGTACTAGTTAAATAAAATAAATAAATAAATTAGCTTCACGCTATATCCCGCACACTGCAGGGTAGGCAGAGGGAACCTAGTGTTAAGACACTCCGTTCCCCACTTTCTGCCGAATTCTGGAGGCATTGCGTATTTAGTGGCAGAACTCAACGCCGCGCTTAGCGTTGAAACCAGAGCGAAGAAATGGAAATATAAATTTAAGTAAATATTTCATCTCCTCGAGTGGGGATCGAATCCTCAACTAGTCGATTTTACAGTCACATACTTATTTAGAACACGTATAAAATAACTTTAAACACAGCGGGACTCGAACCCGCGCCTCCTGGAAACCGACCAGGCGCTCTGTCCACTAAGCCATGCGTCACAGTCACACTTTGTGCCGCTGCGACACGACCGGCCTCTTGTAGTACTACTTTAGGGAATAAATGTAAAAACTACATATTTGCGGTTAAATCCTAAAAAAATATAGCCTTAAAAAGGGGGCAGCATTTGGTATTAAAGCCGCTAGTTCAAATGAGGTATCAGATGAAAGAGCTCTGGCTAAGCTAAGCCTGAATTTCAGAAAAAGCTTGAGACCTCCAATTTTTGTACGGAACTCTTGTTGGGCGGGCCCGACTCGCGCTTGTCCGGATTTACTGCTCAGGCAGCTTCTGGACATATGATGCTACAAAAAATATTTTCTTGTAAAATGTTGCCGAGATGGCTCGCACTGTCACAAAGTTATCAGATCTCATGTAGAGCAAGTTTCTTCTTTCTTGAAGTTAGGACTATCTCTTCACGCCCTAACATAGAGTAAGAGTGCGTAGAGCTAGCCCTAGCCTCACAAACTCTTGGATTTATTTTCGAATAGCATCATATTCAATAATTTATATTTGAAATTATATTATTATATTTATTATTGGCTCATATAATACGAGCATGATATATAGAACCTAGTGGTCCCGAGCCGTGCTTCAACGCTGCACTTTTTCTCTTGTATATTTATATATTTTATTTATATATTCTTGTATTTATATATTTTTTAAATTTAACTTTCATGATGACAGTGGAATTAGAAATTAGATAAAAAAAATAAAGGAAGAACGGAATGTAAAAAATTGTATTAGGATATGACATTTGTTTTTAATTTAATTAATTTTTTTGTTGTTTTAAGGAAGATGCAAATTTGTGTTTTTATTCTTTATAAATAAAAATTATAATTAAAATTCGATCGAAACTTAAGTATACATAATAATATAGATAGTTTAATTATCCAAATCAATAAGCAAAGGTAAAATATTTAGTAATTGTTACTAATAAAATTATACTAACATGGCATACATGTTAACCAATTTTATTTTTATAATCGAAAATCTATATAACCAGCAGCTAAAAGTATATTCTTGTCTGTTGTGTTGTAATACACACGTCCTTCTCGGATTGGGGCTTCCTTAATAAATTTATTTGATGAAAAGGCCAGATTCTTAAATTGATATAAACCCTGAAAATATATATTTTTTTAATTATCAACTCAAAATTTTACAAAAATTACAAATAGTATAAGTTTTCCTATGATTTTATTTAGCTAGTAGATACGTGTTACAATTTAATTTTCATATCACTTTAACTAACACTTTAACCCATTAGGAAAATTTCTTTAACAAACTAAAATTAGTATGTCAACAGATATAAAAACACAATATATTATATATACATAGACACAAAAAGATACATGTTAAGTTTTATGAAATTGTAAGGAGTTCTTTAGGAACTTACTTATTATAATTTTTTTTTTAATTTTCAATATAACCTTTTTATATACTTTTTTACGTAGGTAATATGCGTGCTTTAACTATAACATGAGAATGAATTTTTATTTATAAAAAACATATATCCTGTGAAACTATGTTATTATTAATATTTGCATTTAGTATCAATACGTTTTCAGTTGCAAAAAAATGTGGTAAAATCCACTGAGACCAAGATACTCAAAGTTGATTCTTTAATGAATTTAATTAATAATTAAAATACCTTTGAACTGCTTTTATACATATATAGTCCTACAATAATAGCTTCGAAAATATTGCAATCGAATATTTTAAATTGACCATATTTATATTTTCTATGAATCGCTAAAAATTATTACATGCAAGAAATTTTAAATCCTGTTTTTTTAACCTATTCGTGGCCATTGTGCCAAAATTGAAGCACTCATGCTTTTAGAGGTTTAACATTTTGAAAAAAAAAAACCTTAATAGAAATTGTTTTTGGTTTTTAATAAGTAAACATTAATGATCTCAATACTTATATCTAATGTTTTGGCCTATATTCAAATGGCAGATACTAAAATACTTTTATATGTAGGGTAATTGTAATATTTTAAATTTAATATTAACACCTCTTATTATAC
Organism: Heliconius erato x Heliconius himera; assembly: GCA_013421005.1. Classification (NCBI taxonomy): domain Eukaryota; kingdom Metazoa; phylum Arthropoda; class Insecta; order Lepidoptera; family Nymphalidae; genus Heliconius; species Heliconius erato x Heliconius himera. The sequence continues at coordinate 9,483 of JAATLQ010037735.1, read as the reverse complement.
GAGATAAAGAGATTATTTTAAGTATAACATTTCCTCAAAACCTTTCCAACACAAAAAAAACCAAGTGTTACTAAATTGACACAGCGGTTGCGCATGGGTTAAATAAATACATATTCTTTAACCTTGGTACAAAAAGCTAGAGTGAAAAATTCTTTATATATAGCTTACAGGCAGTAGTGGACATTTTAAGATAGGCATAGGTCGTTCTTTTTCTGGAATTTGAGCGTAAGCGTCTTGTATAGGCCGAGAGAACATTAGATTTTTTTCTATAAAATCACACATTAGTATGTGCAATTCAAAATGAATATACGTGTACACGTTCGTAGAATGCATTTTATAAACATAAAAGTTGTGCTGAAAATAAAGTAAATTTTAGTTAAAAACACAGTAAAACTTCAGTTTAGTTATTGCGATGGTTATGGTAGATTTTTTATTAAAGTAAAACAATATTTGAATTAACGAGTGCAAATAAATGTTAATTTATCGAAAAAAAATATTTTCCTTCTTTATATTATAAAAAATAATCATAATTCAGTGATAATAATTCTCATTCATTGACGTTGACTAGCGGGACCTAACGCTGTGATTTGCTTTTTTACCGTATTTTATGAAAAATCGAGGAATTAGGAATAGATTAAGCAAAAAAAAGAATAAATTGAGCACTAACCTGCACATGTTTCCCCTCTAACTTTTTAACGAGTTGGAAAATAATCGTAAGATAGTAAAAGTGATCCGAGCGATTAAGGCGTCGTATAGCCACTGTGACATTGTTAAAATAATTTTCGTTGTAGTACAACATTTTAGCATGTTCCAGAGTCATATATTCCTGTAATAAATAAATAAAAGATTTAGTGTTATATCTGCAGATATCGATTTTTCAAGTAAAAGCGCAGCGTTTAGTTCCGCCTTCGAACTAGCAAAGTCTTTAATCGCGGCGAATAGTAAAGAATAGAGTGTTATGTTGACTTTAGACTCATAAGAAATTGTTTGAATATATACTTTTTAGAACTCTGCACCTTTTAAGAAAAAAAGGAACCCTTATAAAATCACTCTGTTGTCCGTCCGTCTGTGTGTCTGTCTGTCTGTCAAGAGTCTTTATCTCAGGAACGCTTGGAGATATCGAGTTGAAATTCGAAATCATATACTCAGATATACAGCCCCATGATTTTCTGGAAAAAAATCTACATTTACTTTAAAAAAAAGATATGGCCGTTTATACCCATTGAAATAAAACAAACATTACCTAAATGTTAAGGAATGTTTGCCAACATATATTAGTGAAAATTGTAGTGTTGCCCAAAATTGGTATTGCTCTTGCACTCTTGGTCTTGTTCTTGCATTTTCACAAGACCAAGATTGCCTTATTTTAGTTAGACCAAGACCAAGACTGACGAAGATTTGAACAAGAACATATCTAAAAACATATCTAAAAAAAATATCAAGATAAGTCAACAGACGTAGACGTAGGATTTTTTCATTTCACGATTTATATCCATACTATTTTCCGTGTGACGCGTTTACAAATTATGTGGGACTCCCATAAAAAAACATATGAGTGCAATTTTCTCCAAAAACGCATTATGAAAAAAAATTATTAAAGGTGATTGCGGCAGGATGATTCTAGGCAAACGGGCGAGGGAGGCTATTGCCGAACTCGCAATCCGCCGTAAGAGACCGGGTCGCCGGAGGGCGGCACACGATCGCCGCCTTCCGCCCTAATGAGCCAGAGGGCGGTCAGCTTGGGGAAGCTGGCCGCCTACAAACCTGGCCCGAGTAGTCGCGCGCAGGTTGCTCCCGCGCGCTACTCCGAGCAGGCCGTCGAGGGTGCCCACCACCCTTGACTCCGCGACGTGCCTTGCAGGCTCCCGCCGCCGCGTTTCGCGGAAGACTCTTGTCCC
>JAATLQ010037734.1:33602-62595 GCA_013421005.1 Heliconius erato x Heliconius himera | reverse complement strand
AAGGAAAGTTCATTTGGCTAAATTAATGAATAATTTACATTTTAATAACAAGATAATGTAACTTAACCTAAAACGTTTTTGTAATCATAACTAAAAAAGTAAGCGTATTAAACTTACAAATGCTTATAAAGCATTTGTATAAGTAGTTACGAAAATAAGCAGTTTTTGAAACTAGTTACGCGTGTACCTGTAACTAGTTGCAACCGATTATGCCTAAAAGACGTTACGACCCACGTCTATAAGACGCTATGAGTGACAGATGACAGCACGTCGCCACAGAGAATAGATGACGTACGTCACTGCAGAAGTGAAAGAGGAAAGTATTTCGAGGATTATTTGGTAAGTCAACCATTTATATATGCAAATAGGCGAAATTAAGAGACTGCTTCTTCAATCAACGCTGTGTGTTTCGAAGTAACATAATAATACATTATTATTGTGCAATATAACACACACTATAATACGCTGTGAGAATTTTCGGAAAGAGACTTGGCTATATATTAAAAATAATATTTTTTTAACTTAATATATCTTTTGCTTTTATTTAAGAACGCCTTAACTTTTAACCATTAATTAATTTAGATATTTTCAATAACAATATAAAAATATATATACATATAACTTAAAATGGAAATGGAATCTGCAACCCCTACTCTGAGTATACAACAAGTACATTATACAGAGAACATAAAACATACTTTAATATTTAAATATATTAATATTAAATATAAAAATATCATGAAATATAAAATATTCCCCATTTTAAGGGTAGGCGGAGAAATAGACCAACCGTAGAGTTTATCGCTCCGTTCTCTCTGACTACCCCGCTAGGGATAAAGCGTGAAGCTAGTATAGTACGACTATAGTATAAATATAAAATATATTGAGGCCGTCATGGCGCAGGGGACTGTAAACGCGACGATTGTGAGTTCAATTGCCACTCGGGGGAATGAATGTTTAAATATTTGAAATAATATATCAATTTACAAAATAAAATTGTCGATCACTGCCTACATAAAAAATAAAACAAATAACTATAATAAATTATTTAGCAGAAAATAATGATTATTTAAATTACTACTAAATATTTTTTTAACTTCATACATTACATACAGCAGGTTTGCAACATCTATCGCCAGGAGAGAACCTGGTATTAAGACACCGAGCTCTCCACTTTCCGTTACAATTTAGCACATTGTGTGGTGAGTAGCGGAACTCAACGCCGTGCTTTATTTTACCGGCACATAAAAATGAAAATAAGGCAATACTTTGAGTGAAATCCAATCTCTAAATATAGAGTTTACAAATAACATTCACTTTGAGGATCTTAATACATTATGATACAAGAATAGAAAATAAATTTAATATAATATAAAATTTCACACAAACAGTTACTCGATATTTGTGCACGTGTTGCGCTTTTGATAACCGGCGACGTCGTATGATAATTTTACGTGAATAAAATTTTCTCAATATTGTCATTTCCTTCTTCTTCTCATATACGCTATTTTCCTTTGTATTTTATTTACTGTAAGGTTTTCCAACAAATGTATTAGAGTATTTTTAAATTCGTTGAGGTAATATCTCTATCCTTCAAATATATTCAATAATTATCCTTTTTTTTCCAGCTTCACGCTTTATCACGCACACAGCAGGGTATACAGAGGGAACCTAGTGTTAAAGACACTCCGTTCTCCACTTTCCGCCGAGTTCTGGAGGCGTTGCGTATTGAGTGGCGGAGCTCAACGCCGCGCTTTGCTTCGACAACGGAGCGATGAAATGAAAATATAAATGTAAATAAATATTTCATTTCCTAGAGTGGGGTTCGAACCCACAACCAGTCGATTTTACAGTCACACTTTGTGCCCCTGCGCCACGACTGGCCTCGATTATCCTTAATTATCCTTTTTAAATCTACGTAACCATTTTTTATATTAATGAACAATTATTTTTTTTAGGAAAATATTTGAAATCATTGTCGCATAGCGGAACGACGTCTAACTGTAAACACAACAGTTGTAGGTTCGATATTCTCTCGAGGGAAAGAAATATTCTTATTTCGTCGCCAACAAGACGACTAGCGCGGCGATATTGTAAACTGAGGCGGATACTTACACAATAATAACGCCATAAATCTACCTAAACTATAATTTACGGCTCCTTCTATTATTTTATCATAATATAACCGTTTATACTTGGAAAAGGAGGTCGTAAAAAGCTATAATAATATTATAGAATAATATCAACCACTTTTCCAATAGGTATTGCAGTCCGATTAAGTGAAAATCTATGTAGTAATAAATGTTACCCGGAGGCACTGAGGCGTTTTAAACTTGCTTCAGTTTAATTTTTTTTATTGAATAAAAATATATTTGGTTGGGTTTTAACCCGTTGGGGTTGGGTTGGGTTGCTAATATAAGTCGAAATTGGTAAAGAATATCTCATAGTTTGTGATGTATGTGGATAGGACACTAAAAAAAAACTATAATTTGTCTGCCTTTGTTGCTCAATGCGGCGTTGAGTTCCGCCACTCAACACGCAATTCCTCCAGAACTCGGCAGAAAGTGGGGAACGGAGTGCACACTAAGTTCCCTCTGCCAACCCTGCTGTTTGCGGTATATAGAGTGAAGCTGATTTGATTTGATTTTGATTTTTGTTACTCAATGTATTGACTATTTATATGATAAATGGATATGTTATAAGATTATTTTGGTTTTATTTGTGTATTATGAAAGATATATAAAGAAAAAAAACTCTCGATCGATGTAATATATTAATTTCTTAATATTATAATTGAAATTCAATAACACAATACCCTCAGCATTCGGTAGAAAATGAAGAAAGGAAGTGAGAACGGAGAGTCTTATTACTAGGTTACTAGATTCTCTCTCCCTACCTTGATTTATGCGTGATGTTACGAAAATTCAATGACATTCTTATATATAGATAGCTAACATAATTCCAAAGCGACAAAATGAGTATTCACTACATTACCGATGCTTAAGTGGTATTCCCTGTAATAGTTCTACAAACCTCCACGTTCCACCAAATCTCCAAAACAAACACAATAAAACAAAGTATATTTTTATTACACGTCTATCCTCATATCGGGATCATTTCCACATAATCCCGGGGCACTCAGATGCTGTACTATAATAAACTCTCTGGAATTACTGCCAATGCGAAACTCGCGGGAAGCCATTAGGCAACAGGCGTTCAATTTATTTACAACTTTCCTACATTCACGCCCGGCTATATCTTCTCTGTTTATCTCCTAACAAACCTTATAAAGATTCGGTTAATAACATTACTTTGAAAGATTCTTTTGTGCTTGCCTAGAATGTACCATTTATTTCTCTTGGTTGTAAATTTTAAACAGTCAATTCATATTTTTCTTTTAGCCTATACTGCGATGTAAATACTGTATTTATACATAAACGTAATTGTTCTGTTTTACTTAAAAAGTTAACTTAACAAAAGAAAAAAATAAAAGACTATTTTATGCTTGCCTAAAATGTATGATTTATTTCATTCAGCTATAAATTTTAAAAAGTAAATTCTACGACTATATTGCATTGTAAGAACAGTATTCTAATGTATTCAACGAGTCGTGGCCGCCCTGAAGCTAGCTGTAGACAACTGCGTAAATTTGATTTTAAGCTTTTTCTTACTTTTGATTATGTTCCTCTTGGATGAACATTGAGCAAAAGTTCAGAAAATGTAACTTCATGACGGTCACGACTCGTTGACTGTACTATACTGTTTTACTTAAAAAGCTAGTTTAACAAAAGAAGCGGCAATTAAAAAAAGGAGGTCGTGAACTAAAAAGATTAATGATCAGCATCTCAACGAGGTAGACAAATGATATCCAATTTATATGAAAGAAAGAATAAAAGGGTGGCTTTTAAAATGAATATTGCCTTAAATTAGGAGAGATTAGCTTTAAAAGCTCTTCTAGGTATAATTAATGGGCCTCGGTTAATAATGAAGCAACTCCCACATTGTTGGTATTTTAAGTTTTATTTACCTATACATATTTTTAAAATTTCAAATGTAAGAAATGTTAAAATTTAGTAAGACTTTTAATGGAGAGCCTTGTCAGATTTGAGGAGATGACTTAGTTGGAAATACATGACGATCACGTTCCTATCTTGAATTTGATGCATTAAAATTTACCAATACTTAGTTTTTTTGGTTTAGTACCAAGCGAAAAAGAGAAAGAAAAGAAAGAAAAAAATAAAAATGATTTCCCCGGACTGAGTTCGAATCCATAACCGAAGCGTAAAGCGAATTTGATGCATTATTTTTTATGCATTAAAATATTTTCGTTACATTATGATCGTCAGTGGAGAGTAATAGAGCTGGACCATATAACTGACATCATTAATATCGATGTTCCACCTTCATAAAATATCAATTTACATTTTTTTTTATTTTTTGTTTTGATTTAAATAAATAAAATTAACACTGAAAGTATTACTTTAAAATCCTTTGTACATATTACGGTAAAACACGTCAACATATATCTACTTAAGTTTTAGGTATAAGGAATATACCTAAAACTTAAATAGATTTTGAATTCTAAGATAACGTAAAGAGAATAGTAGAGGCCAGTAGTGGCGCAGGGGCACAAAGTGTGACTGTAAAACTGACTGGTTGTGGGTTCGATCCCCATTCAAGGATATGAAATATTTATTTAAATTTATTTTTCCATTTCTTCGCTCTGGTATCGAGGACAAGCGCGGCATTCAGTTCTGCCAATCAACACGCAATGCCTCCAGAATTCGGCAGAAAGTGGAGAACGGAGTGTCTTAGCACTAGGTTCTTAACACTACCCTGCTGTGTGCGGAATACAGCGTGAAGCTGATTTGATTTAAGATAACGTAAATGCCTATAACCCGTGTAGACCCCATAATTTAAGATAACTATATTTCACCATTTAAAAAAAAGCACCTGTGCATAAAAAAGCTTTTAGAATGTATTACAACCCATAATTCGATAGAAAATATATATTTTTTAATCGAAATAGCCGTTACAGCATACCTTTCTTCCTGACGACGTAATCATAGCGACGTCTCGAGTACAGCTATACTAATTTCCACTTGAGAACACTGCCAACGTGGAATGGCGGACTTTTAAGTCATTTTCTTCAAGATAAAGTATGAAGTCGCGAAAAGAAATTTATTAACAACATTTATTGTATATTTTTACATAATATATATAGGTATTACAATTTATCTTTAGTTTTGTGGCTGGATTATAATAAAAATAATTAAAAATGTAACATGGAATAATTAATTAAATAATTTATAGTTTTTCTCATATTTTTATTAAACTGAGTTTCAGTAAAGACGTGTGTTATTACCGAATACCGAACCCTTCTGAATTAGGTACACATACATATTTTACACCTATAATTTTCTACATAATACGACTACATGATACTTTTGAGTTGCATGCATCAGTTCAATTTCATTTGTAACATATGCTTGAACTTTTGATAATAATGGGCTTATTTTCCATTTCTCACTAAGTTTTTGCTTATATTCCAGATATTTTACGACGCCTATGAGTTCGATTTCCAGTGGGAAGAATTAATTATAATTTATTAACATTTCCGTTCCTTCACTTCACGGGTACCAAGGCAATGCCCAAGAAATATGCGCGAAGTGAAAAACGGAGTGTGTTAACACGTAGTTTCCCCCTGCTAAAGCTAAAATAAGCAAACGCTATTCGCATACCGAGGGTTCCGTATCAATTTCTGCATTGTATGTCAACGGGAAGTACAATTTATAAAATTGAGCAAACTTAATATTGCGGTGTCGTACTGGAATATGCACACCTAGCCCTTTCATCTGATACCTTTTCTCTCACTTGAACTAGCGGCTTTAATACCAAATTTTGCCCCCTTTTAAATCTATTATTTTTTAGAATTTAACCACAAATGTATAGTTTTTCCTAAATTAGTTACCTGTAAATACTAGCTGCCAAATTTCGTAATTCTTGGTGTACCGGAAGCATCTTATTAATTTTGATTCCTTTTATAGTGTCAAAATACGCGCTTTTTTTTTCATAAACGGCCATATTTTTTTAAGCAAATGTTGAAATATAATTTTTTCAGGAAATTATGGGACTGTAAATCTTAGTATATGGTTTGAATTCAAACTTGATATCTCTAAGCACTCCTGAGATAAAGGCCCTTGACAGAGAGACAGACAGACGGACGGACGACGATGTGATCTTATAAGGGTTCCTTTTTTTCCTTAAAAGTTACGGAACCGTAACAGCCATGACAACATATTGTGACATGTATTTCACATATCATCTTGAAATCAGTGAATAACCGTACAATTTCAACACCTCACATAATAAAGGACTTTATTATTATTTCGTTATTCATTACATATGACGGAGGAACTTTTATTAGATATCCTCCTGGGAGACCTCTAGGATAGCTAGTATGTAAATAAGGTTTTATGTTCTTAGTCTAATTATAAAAAACCTTAATTTAATTTAAAATTGCTAACAATTAAGATGGTTTTAATAAATGAATAAATTAATTATTGAAGCCAGTCGTGGCGCAGCAGCACGAAGTGTGACTGTAAAACCGACGGGTTCTGGGTTCGATCCCCACTCGAGGAGGTGAAATATTTACTTAAATTTATATTTCCATTTCTTCGCTCTGGTGTCGAGGCGTTGAGTTCTGCCACTCAACACGCAATGCCTCCAAAAATCGGTAGAAAGTGGGGAATGGAGCGAGTTCAAATTCAAATAATATAATTTGTTTATTATAAATATTATTCAAACAAAGTGAATGTCTTCCTTGTCAATATATTTTCCAGGTCTTATAAATAATCACTATCCTAGCTTTCTTAGATATCTTGATATGTAGACTCAGTTGTGTATTGCTTAGTCGATCAGCTCTTCAAATAACTGAGATTATTAGGTTAAACAGTAGGTTAAATATAAAAGAAATAAAGTAAATTATCATATAAATCATTGAAGCCAGTTGTGGCGCAACGGCACGAGGTGTGACTGTAAAACCGACTGGTTGTGGGTTCGATCCCCACTCGAGGAGATGAAATATTTACTTAAATTCAAATTTCCATTTTTTCGCTCTGGTGTCGAGGCAAAGCGCGACGTTGAGTTCCGCCACTCAGCACGCAATGCCTCCAGAATTTGGTGGAAAGTGGGGAACGGAGTGTGTGCGCTAAGTTCCCTCTGCCTACCCGGTGTGCAGGGTACAGCGTGAAGCTTTAATTAAATCTAATTTAATTTTACTTTAATAAATTAACTAAATAGGGAAAAGACGCCATAGTAGCATAAGCGGGTCGAGTGAGATGATTTTAAGTTCAAATTCGAATAATATAATTTGTTTATTATAAATATTATTCAAAAAAAGAAAATGTCTTACTTGACACTATATTTTCCAGATCTTATAAATACTCACTATCCTAGCTCTCTTAGATATCTTGATATGTAGACACAGTGGTGTATAGCATAACCGATCAACTCTTCATATAACTGAAATTAGTAGAGTTGACTTTACACGGGACAGGTTCGACTGGATTCGATTCCCAGTAGATTCCAGATCCCCTTTGCCTTTTTTATAATTTAAAACCAAAAACGGCAAATAATTTAAGATTAAAAGTAATTAAAACTAAAATCATAGACAAAAAAATAACACATTATTATAAAATAAACTAAGAACTGTAAAACTTAATTATAACTGCGTACCAGGAATTCAATGCATCATCACGATCGATCTCCCAAATTGCTGGTTCCTCCCAAGAAGCCATTAGGGCGTGCCTGAATACCTACAAGCTATTGATCTATATACGTATGTGTAAAGTTAGGTACATACTCTTAGATTCATGCCAAACCCAAGATACCCTAAAGTATACGTTTTAGTTATGTAGTATAATATATTGATTTTTGTTCACAAAGGGTTTAAATGTTATTATACTAGTTTCACATTTAAGATAAATTAGTAAATATCTTAATTTGTTTTGTATTTACAGTAATAACTTTCAATTTCACAGTCGTTTAAGTAATCTAAAAAAAGCCAATTAAAGCCAGTCGTGGCGTAGGAGTGTGAGTGTGTGACTTTAAACATGCCTAGTTATGGATTCGATGTCCGCTCGATGAAATGATTTATTTAATTTTATTTATATTTTCATTTCTTGTGTCGAAGCAAAGCGCAGCGATTCGGCCGAAAGTAGGAAACGGAGTATCTTAACACTAGGTTCCCTCTGCGGAATACGGCGTGAGGGGGATTTATTTTATTTATTTTTATTTTACATGAAAAAAGGTTGGATGACTGATGTATCGTAGAACCATTTTATCGGATTAAGCTTTTTAGGATGCAAATACTAAGTAGATCCACAAAAAAATCTCCTCTTTATTTTTTTTTATCTAAGGTTTAAAAAAAATACATCTTCACAGAATACAATAACAATAATTATATATAAATATTAAATAAGGTTCTAATCTTTTTAAAATAATATACAAACAAAAAAAACAAAAATTTACATTTTTATTTTGCTTGGTTTTAATGATTTCATGTAAATAAGATTAAAAAAAAAGTGAAAATTATTGGTTTATCTATTCTCTAATATTATTTAAAGTGTATTAGCATAAAGTCTAACAATATTAAAATATCGTTAGGTAAATTTACTTTCCTCAAACAAAGTTATATCAGTATTTTTAAAGTTTATTTTATAAGCACGCTAAAATCTGGCCTAGTTCGAGCTGAAGTACAAAGAGTTTTGTTTAACTAAAAGTTTGACTTTAAGTGTCAGTAATTCATAAAGTTTTTATTGATCTCTACATTTTCAGATTTTACGAAAACAGTTTATGAACTTTGATTTACATTTGTTTCATCGCCATTTTATGTGGAATGTTGTTTTAATATTAATAATTTTAAAATGTATAAAAAGTTTGGTTTTAAAGCTTAATTGGGTGAAAATGGTAATACTAAATTTTGTATACTTTACTATAATACAGCTTCACGCTGTATCCCGCCTGTTGGAGGGTAGGCATAGGGAGCCTAGTGCTAAGACACTCCATTCCCCACTTTCCGCGAAAGAATTCTGTAGGCATCGTGTGTTGAATGACGGACTTCAACTCCGCCCTTCGACCAGACCATTAACACTAACACGAAGAAACGAAACCATAAAATATTTTATTTCCTCGAGTGAGAATCGAACCCACAACCTATCGCGTTTACAGTCAAGTACACGCTTGCCACTGCGCCACGATCGCCTATGGACTCTTGAAATAATTTACTAAGTAGTTTATACACACAAGTCAGCCTACTTCTTTTCCAAACAAAAATCATATTTCCGACTTAAAAGCCTTCTCAGATGCTTTGACTAAAGATAAATAAAACCGATAAAATATTATACGTAACTAAAAAATATCGAGAACCATCTACATTCGCTCGATTGAATATTACGTGAGGAAATTGAGCCTAACTGAAAATCTTCCGTAAACTCAATGGACCCTAAACGCCTTCATTTTATACTTCCCGCACATTATGTGTAAAGCATAAACTTTTTTTATTTAACGTTAATATTCGGCATTTGGCCGGTTATTTTCCTTTTTCTTGCAAGTTTATCTTTATGGTTACGTTTCATAAAAATGTTATTTATTTTTACTTTTTTTTTTGTTTTTTTTTTCTATTTTGTTTCCTTTTGTTGTTAAGTATTTTTGAGACGTTAGCCTGATCGTAATAACAGACAATTGCTGTTCCTAATGTGTCTAATGTATTTTTCAATCATTTCATTATTTCACTTTCTCCATTCACCACTTTCCGCCAAATTCATTATATTTGATTATTCTATTTAAATTCGGCCAGTCGTGGCGCAGGGCCACAAAGTAACTGTAAATCGACTGATTGTGGGTTTGATCCCCACTCGAGGAATATTTACTTAAATTGATATTTCCATTTCTTCGCTCTGGTGTCGAGGCAAAGCGCGGCGTGGAGTTCTGCCACTCAACACGCAATGACTCCAGAATTCGGCAGAAGGTGTTTTTTTTTGTTTTTTTTTTAATTTTTTAGATGTTAGTCCGATCGTAATAACAGACAATTGCTGTTCCTGTTGTGCCACGGTGGCCTCAATTTTCAATTATTTTTCAATCATTACATTATTTTACGTTCTCCATTCACCACTTTCTGCCAAATTCATTATATTTGATTATTCTATTTAAATTCGGCCAGTCGTGGCGCAGGGGCACAAAGTCGAGGAGATTCACACTCGAGGAGATGAAATATTTACTTATATTTATATTTCCATTTCTTCGCTCTGGTGTCGAGACAAGGCGCAGCTTTGAGTTCTGAAACTCCACACGCAATGCCTCCAGAATTCGGCAGAAAGTGGGGAACGGAGTGTCTTAACACTAGGTTCCCTCTGCCTACCCTACTGTGTGCGGGATACAGCGTGAAGCTGATTTATTCTATTTAAATTTAAGATATTTAATAATAAATATAATCAACATTGATTTCAAAAACTTTTCTTAACTTATTAAAATCTGAACTTTAAGCTGTATTAAGTATTTATGGAATAACATGGAACAGAGTATCTAATTACTCGGATAGTTTCCATAGCGAGTAAGTTAAAGCTGTGATCAAAGCTCTTTTAATTAGCTTCAAAGCTTCTGGACTTAGAGAGAGAAAATTAATTTACAACATTTTGCTGTATGTTGGCTATAAAATATTCCTGACGTTTTACTTTATAATTGTTTTCTAAATTAAAAATAATAATAATAAATCAGCTTCACGTTGTATCCCGCACACAGCAAGGCAGGCAGAGGGAACTTAGTGTTAAGTACCACACTTTCCGTCGAATTCTGAAGACATTGCGTGCTGAGTGGCAGAACACAACGCCGCGCATGTCCTCGACACCAGAGCGAAGAAATGAAAATATAAATGTAAATAAATAATTCACTTCCTCGAGTGGGGATCGAACCCACAACCAGTCGATTTTACAGTCACACTTGTTGCCTCTGCGCCACGACCGGTCTCTAATAAATTTCATATGATTTTTTTGTAGATATGACCGAGTTTGGATCTGAAATCATTTTTTTTCTACTATACGCACTATCCCGTGTGGAGCAGGGTAGGTAGAGAAAGCCTAGCACTAAAAAAATCCGCTGCTCTCTTTCCGCCGAATTGTAAAGGCATTGCCTGTTGAGTTGCGGAATTCAACGCTGCGCTTGGTCTTGGTGCCAGAGCGATGATAATGAAAATATTTAACTTCCTGGGGTGTTAATCGAACTTGTGCCTTTTCGTTACGACTGAAATTCCTGGCTCTATACTTTCCGCCAAATTCTGGACGTGTTAAGTGGTGGAACTTTTCATAACTGCAATCATTATATTATCATTAAAAAATCATAACTGAAATCCAGGAAGTCACCCAGAGTAAATATTTTTATTAAATTATTTAAAAGTCTACCTTAAAATAATTAACTGTTCGAAGTTACTTAATTTATGTCGGACAAGCTGTTTCAGGGAAAGTTTTTAGAGAACGACGACAATTTCTTAAAGAAACAGATTTAAACTTGTCTCTCTCTCTCTGAGTGAATTAGAGTAAAATATTTGTTGTATCTGAATTTTAATTAAAAGTGGAGCCAGTTGTGGCACAGGGGCAGAAGCGTGTGATTATAAACGCGAGAGGTTGTGGGTTCTATTATCACTTGAGGAAATTAGATACATATTATTTGATTTATTCGCTGCAGTGTCGAGACAAAACGCTTTGAGTTTCGCCACGGCCTCGTGGCAACGCCTTCAAAAATTCGATCACCGACAATAAGTGATAAGCGGAGTGTCTTGACACAAGGCATCCTATGCCTACTCTGCTCCATGCTAAATACAGCGTGAAGTCTAAAAAAATATTTAAAAGTAAACTTCTAGTATTATTAATCTAGTTAATAAGTATCCTATTTAACTAATTATTATTACAATTGTAATCTCACGTTACTTTGGACTAAATCAGAACATAATCCACTACCGAATCCCTCTAATAGAAAGCTACTCGATCTTTATTCACCTCTTCTCTGACAATTATCAGGTCTTTTTTTATGGAAAAAAAGACAAGACAAACGAGCGTTCGGTTCACCTCGATGGTAAGTGACTACCGCCACCCACGACCCTGTGTAACACCAGAGGAGCTGGTGCCGGCTTTTAAGGTGGGTTGGGCGCCGGAGCCCGGCATTACCTGATGCGAAACGCAGTGGCATAAAGCCACTACTTAATGCCGGTTTTAAATGCCGGGGGTGGTAATGATCCGATCTAGTCTGCCCATGCGTGTTGCCATTGCTGGCGACGTGACTCTACCACACGTACTTTAGTCGCCTCTCACGACACCACCGGTACCAGGATGATCCTATTCTAGGCCGGGATCACATAGCAAAAGTTGTTTATTTATATAAATAAAAATTTATCAATAAAAAAATGAACCTGTTACCTCTAGCTTAGTAAACTGGAAAGCATTACCGCCTACATTATACAATTTATTATATGAGATACGTCTCCATCATTCATTCTATAGTGGAAATGAATAAAATGATGAATTCCTATTGCGACGAAGCGGAGTGTGGCACGCAATATCTCCTAATGGTACTGCCTGCGCACCTGCTCTGCATGTTGTTGTATATGAAACTAAAGAATTACCTATTAAATTGCACTCGGTTTAAACATATTATACGTACAAGTATGTATATTTATTTGTTTTAAATAATAATTAAATATGTATTTTTATAAAGTTGATTAAAAAAAAAAGTCTTGCTGAGTTTCTTGCGCCGGTTCTTCGCAGGTCTGAGTCATTTACTTTAGCGAACTGTAAATTGTTTGACGTTCAAAAAATGAAGTAGGTAACTTCTTATTTCGAATAAAATTATTTAACTTTGATTGTGACTTTATTATTTATACGTAACTACTAATAGAACATCAGAGAATATCGTGTGCATAAGTGTGATGGTAAACACGACGGTTGTAGGTTCGATTCTCAATAGGGAAAATTAATTATTTATTCAATTCTTCGCTCTGGTACCACAGCAAAGCGCGGGGTTCAGATACCAGAGCCAAAGAATGTAAATAGTAAAATTAAATGAAATTAAATCAGTTTGAAGCTGTATCCCACACATAAACACCACAAAGCAGGGTAGGAAGAGGGAACACAGTGTTAAGACACTCCTTACCCCACTTTCCGTCAATTTCTAAAGGCATTGCGTGTTGAGTGGCGGAACTTAACGCCTCGCTGTGCCTCTACACCAGAGCGAAGACATGAACATATAAATGTAAATAAATATATTTAATTTCCTCGAGTGGGGATCGAACCCACAATCAGTCGATTTTACAGTTACACTTTGTGCCCCTGCGCCACGCCTGTCCTCAAAATTCAATGAAAATAGTAAATATTTCATTTCCTCGAACAGCAATCGAACACACACCCTACAACCTGTCGAGTTTACAACCACATGTTAGTACCCATCAACCACGACTGACCACAAAACATTTTACACCCAATAAATCCGAAAATAACCAACTAAAAATCCACAACAAGTAAATACTTAAAATGAATATTTTCTGAATAGAATCTGATATCTACATAAAATATTACTTATTAGGCAGCGTTGCAATCTCGACCGTCGTGGTCCGCACCAACAGCGAAAGAGTATTGTTTTGGTCTACGATCGTTTACGTTGTATTGTATCACGGACCATTGTGCGGCTAATGAGCGATCTGGAGCCACGCACGCGGTATTCAGCTGGAATGAAATGAGATGTGAATTTCATATAAATATTTGCTTTTACAAATTGTTTTTTTTTTATGTTATGTCAGGTTCACGCTGTATCATGCATGTAACACGCTGCTTCCAATTTACCGATGAATTCTAGAGGCTTTCAAGTGTATCGGGTGGCGGAACTCAATGTCGCGATTCGCCTTGAAACCCGAGCGAAAAAATTAAAATAATAAATATTTCATTTCCTTCATTGAGAATCGAACCCAAAACCCATCGTATTTTAAACAAATCGCATATTAAACAGGACAACTCAAATTCAATCTATAATAATAATCATTTGAAATGTAATCAAAAATGAAACAAAGAACGCTATCGCTGTGGAGACGTAAATATGTTTTAAATGTAACTATTTTAACCGGATTAATCGCGTATATTTGGGATTGTACATTTGAAACCTAAAAATTACATTTTGGTATGTTAAAAATGATTAAAATAGTTTCATTTAAAACGTGTAATAATCTTGAAAATCATACAACTTATGATGTAAATATGTATTTATTAAGTTAAATTACATGTTAGATACACAAGCGGATGCTGTTGTATCTCGCGTATAATAATGATTTACTGCCAACGTTTATAGTTGAGGAGGATGTGGCTTGGTTCTGTTGAATAAATGTACATACTAGTATTTGCTCAAATATACTTATCTATATGAGGGCAGTTGTGATTGTTAACGCGACAAGTTGTAGGTTCGATTGTCACTTGAAATAAAATATTTTATATTTTTTATGCACTGATGTCAAGGCAAAGAGCAGCGTTGAGTGCCGCCGTTTAATATGCAATGTCTTCAGAATACGGCGAAAAATGTAGAGCGGAGTGTCTTAACACTAGGCTCCCTGTGTTTACCCTGCTACATGCGGGATATAACGAGAAGCTGAGGCAAAAATTGTACCATAAAACTATTGTAAAAGTATTTTTTATTTTATTTTTATAAGTTTTTTATTTTTGTCAAATGCGTAGGTTACTTAATTTGTTATTAAAAACGGCTAGTTGGATATCAAATTATCAGTGAATTATTTTATATATACTGAAACCTGGTTTCCAGGCTAGAAATATCTAGTCTAGCCTTTTTTCTTTGGGTTGTCCTCAAAAAAAGTCTCACAGTAACCTGTAAGATGGTTTTGTTAAGACAAATATTGCATTATACGTGTTTTACAAGAATGATTAGCACTTATTGATTGATATAATTAAATAGACTGAGATCCAAGGGCCCCCAGAACTACCTTTTTTAGTTGGTGCTACCTCTGAAATGGCACTACTTTCAAGTTAGTAAGTACGCATAACGTCTTAATTACATTTCAGACCAATAATCCTTGAAATTTCAACTTTGCGAAAATGACGTAGGTCTGGGTCTCCGAAATCTTGGAGACTAAAAGAGACTCTACATACAGGCCGAGTTGAATTAGGCAAAAAGGTAATATATTTCCAGCAAAATAAAATTGTAGCATCAGTTTCTCGGTGACTTGCTCAGTCCAAACACGAGTAGTTATACTTTAACGATATATACAGAAAACTTCAATACGTTTTGAAAGTTATTTAAATACAGATTGGCATACTTAACAAAATAAATAAATTGAATTAATGTATGAAATATAAATAACTTCACGTTTTATCCCTCCTCAGAGAGAACGGAGCGCCAAGCGCTACGGCTCTCTTTTTTGGCAATTAATTACTTCTAAAACAAAAAAAATAAAAAGAACACCAATTATGAAGCAAATTTTTGCATAGTAAAGTGAAATGAGTCACTACTTTAGCCTTCTAATAAATTTTCGCCAAAAATAGCTTAAAACGTATGAATATTAAATACATCAAAGTAAAAGTGAAACTAAAGTTTTTCTCATTAAATATGCAAAGATTCTTTAGCATGGCCGAGAGGAATTTGGAAGTTTAAAAAGTTTGTTAAAAAATGGACATACATAAATGGCGCTTAACGTTGCAACAGGGACTTGAATGGAGGCAATCGGTGGTGTTCTGAGAGATTGGAGCTACTATTATAGGCTTTGTAAAGTTGACCTTACATATTCTTAAATAGCTTTCAACTTATAAGATATAATGTTTACAAAATATAATAATAATACTCCAATTGCCGAGGCCGTCTTAGCGCAGGGGCACTTGGTTGTGACTGTAACGCGACGGTTGTGAGCTCGATCCTCATTCGAGGGAATGGATTATTATTTATTAATATTTTCTTTTCTTTGATCTGACACCAATGCAAAAGGCTCGGCGTTAAGTTCCACCACTCAATACACAATGCCTCGAAAAATTCGACGGAAAGTGGGGAACGAAGGTTAACATTAGGTCGCTCTGCCTAATGTGCAGTATGTAGGATATAACGTGAAGCTGAAGTGTACAGTATATTTAATATTATCAGTGTAGTAGTGATGCTACGTCTCCGCAAAAATGTGGAACATGTTCCAGCTGTTCCATTCTGGCTTCGTTTCATTCCATTTTTCGTTCCGGTTCCGGCTGTTCCGTTTTTTGGGTTTCATACCTTAAAAGATAAAAACGGAACGTTATAGGATCACTTTGTTGTCCATCTGTCAAGACCATTTATTTCGAAATCAGTTGGAGGTATCAGGCTGAAATAATATGAAATAAACAGGTCTTGGAGGTCTTTGAGCACAGAAACAATCAAGCTTCTAAGTCAACGCAATCCAAAGATACGTGTATTTATGAAAACCGGGGTAAAACCCAAAAAATGTACCTCCAGACCTTAGGTTATCATCATACAAAAAACCATAAATTTCTGTCAGGTTGTTTTTGTCTGATTGGCAAACTAATAGACATACAAGAATTCTGCTCAGTAGTTTTTTAGCTTCTTCGATCGACATGTTAACCGACCTAATTTTAATATTTTTTATATCTTTTATGTATTGATTTTGTGAAGTGACTTTTCTGTTCTATGCTATATATAGATCAGACATACTCATATAGTTACAAAATGGATATATTTAGCTTTCATTTATAAAAGTTGTGATATTTAACATAAATTATATTAACATTTATAAAAACATAAACAAAACCTGATTTTTTTATTTTTTTTCTACTTGACTACAAGTACAAAATAAATCAAAAATTAAAAAAATCAGGATTTGTGGAACCTTACTGGTAAATTATACAAGTACATACATTTTGAGCCCTTCAGTTTCATCTCAAACACCGACACCATCAGGACTCAGATAGAATCAAACGTTTAATTGACACTGGCAGCGCTGTCTAGGCTGCTTCCGTACTTTTTTTCCTTTTAAGTCTATGCCCACATTATAATCGATATGGATTTGAAAATTTCTTCCATAGTATTCAGAGTTAAAATTCTAAACTTATAAAATTTACGCTTTCTCGGTAATATTATATATCTCACATTCATATACGCGTATTATGAGAGAGTGTGAGGCTGTGGTGGCGCAAGGGCTCAAGGGTGTGACTGTAACGCGACGGTTGTGGATTCGATTACCACTCGGGGGAATGAATTATTATTTATTAATATTTTCATTTCTTCGCTCTGACACCAAGGCAAAAGCCCAGCATTGTGTTCCGCCAACCGCCTCGAGATCCCCTCTCGAGGAACTGAAATATTTTTTTAAATGTATATTTCCGTTTCTTCGCTCTGGTGTTTAGACAAAGTTCGCCGTTAAGTTCCACCACTCAACACGCAATGCCTCCAGATAGTGGAGAACGGGGTTTCCCAACACTAGATTCCATCTGCCTACCCTGCTGAGTGCGGGATACAGCGTGAAGCTGATATATATAGAATTTGAAACCAAAACCTTCATTTAAAAAGCACACAGTACCACAAAGGCGCCTTCAGTGGCTATATCACTAAATATAGTTAAAATCACTGTATTCATTGCTATAATACTCTCATTACACATCCCATTCGCGCTACATAAACAGCAATTACTCCTTCAAAAGACATTAACTTGTACACACAAATCAGGGACGGTTTGTTTTAAGCCTTTGATATGTTATATTTCATATAATAAATGATAATTCTATATTATTAAATTGAATATATAAATTATATATACTCATATAAATATTTATATTAAAATTTAAAGAAAATATAACTATATATTTTAATAGTATATACTATTAAAATATGTAGTTATATTTTCTTTTAAAAGAAGAACGATACAATTATTTTTGTACTTTGTAAAAACTTTTGCTTCGTCATACTTAATTTTACTTGTATGTTATTATAACGTTAAAATATATATTTTATGCATTTAGTTAAGTATATAGTTTGAAATTGGTTTTAATTTAATATAGCAAACAAAATATTTCTATGAAAAAATTACCAGACTTGAGGCCACACAGGAATGTGTGGACTGGAAGTGAGTGGGTGGTTTCGATTCTCACTCGAGCAAATGAAATATTTAATATTTTCATTTCTTCGCTCTGGTAACGGAGCAAATCGCGCCGTTAAGTTCCGCTACTCAACACACAATGCCTCCAGAATTCGACGGAAAATGTGGAACAGTGTTTCTCAATATTCAAATCCCAAGTTTCCTCGGGATACAGCGTGAAAAAAAAGTCTTGCACATTTCACCCTTTACTCAAATTTAATAATTTAAACATATTTAACCAAGTTTCCAACCCACACGCTAAATCTAAGAAGCTATTCATTTGAAGAGATATTACTGACTAAACGCAAATCACGAATAGAATGAACGTCTTGTAAGTGTCAGCTGCGCCTCGAGCGTTCGCTTTACTGTCACAATTCATTATAACACAATTAATATTGTGACAGATGTAGAGAAACTCTATATTATTTATATATCTATTCACCCTGGAGACAGGAACTTGAAGTAACAAACAGAAATGTGATATAGCTTTTCAAGAAAACCTTGGAAAACTAGTGAGAAACTCAGTGGAAAAGGTAATTTCCGTTTGAAAATCTGTCGTTGACTAAGAAATTGTTGGTAATGATTATTTTTTATTTTTATTTGTAAGGCTTGTTTTGATATTGTAGTAACTAAGACTGATTAAAATGAGGCCGTCGTGGCACATGAGTACAAGGTGTGACTATACAAGACAAGACGCGACGGTTATGGGCTTGATCCCGACTCTGAGGACTTTATTAATATTTTATTTCTTCGCCCTGACACCAAGGCAAAAGCCCAGCGTTGAGCGTCGCTACTCAAAACAGAATGCCTCGAAAAAATCGGCTGAAATTGGGGAACAGAGTGTTTTACCACTAGGTTCCCTCTGTCTATCGTTCTGTCTGCGTGATACAGTATAAAACTAATTTATTTTTATTTTAAAATGTTATTTATAATAACATATTACATTTCAACCATTAAAAACATATCAAATAGAGAAGAGTACATTCTATTTATGGATATAAGAAAATTCTCATCGAATTACATACTAAAATATTAAACTATTATATAGAAATATTCATCCAGTTTGTCGATTTATATAGTAAATTCCACCAGATTCTGTCCAATATAGAAGGAAGAGCGGTTGTCGCAAAATTAAACGGAAATCGAAAGCTGCGGCTTGCGGCGAAGCTACCTATAGAATACCGCTACCTCTATAGGTATCTATATACGCATCTCAGATACCTGTCTGTCTGATCGTATCGACGTAATTTACAATCTGTTCAGTTGTGATTGCTATGTTCTAGAATTCTATGTATATATGTGATGTACTATATATGTAATATTTTAGCGTCACCCTGTATATCGTATATAGCAGGTTATGTAGAGGGAACCTAGTGTTAGGATACTCCGTAAATATATTTATTGTATGTGTTTTGTGTCTTTGTTTACAGGGTGGTTTGTGAATATATAATTTTTTTTCTTTCGATATTTATATTTCTTAAATCTTTAACGTTGAGACCAGTCATGGCGTAAGCGCGTTGTGGGTTCGATTTCCACTTGAGGAAATGAAATATTTAATATTTAATTTGTTAGTAAAATTTAATTTAATTTAGATTTTAATTTAATTTGTTAGATGCGGTGTCTAGGGTTAAGAATTCAACGGAAACTGGAGAGCGAAGTATCTTAACACTAAGCTACCTTCACCTACCTTACCACATGCGGGATACAACGTGATGCTGAAAAAAACCATAAAGTGAAATCTCTTTTTCAATCTTGGTTAGGTTTTCATTATTTTTCAAATAAAAAAGACACACTGTCAAAATGTATCGTTAAAATTCTCCTCTTATTTATATTCGTGTGAAAAATAAAAGAAAAACTGTATAAATCCGTCTCAATTGGACATATAAAATAGGGTCTACGGACTATATAGTATAAAAAAATGAAATTAGCTTCACGCTGTATCCCGCACACAGCAGGGTAGGCAGAGGGAACCTAGTGTTAAGACACTCCGTTCCCCACTTTCTGCCGGATTCTGGAGGCATTGCGTGTTGAGTGGCAGAACTAACAGAACACAATCAGTCGGTTTTGCAGTCACACCTCGTGCCGCTGCGCCACGACCGGCCTCGACTATATAGTAAATCTATATATACAAGAAATAACTTTCATACGTACAATTTAGTTACTGTAATAAGGAACAGCGATCTTGATTAGATTGGGTCTTCATCTTGGACATAAACGAATTTGTAAAACATTTCACAGCTCAACGCAGGTAAGAGGTGTATTTGGAAGTGCTATTAGACCCGATCCCTTCCGCTAATGTCACCCATGGGGCTTAGATAAGCATGAAGTGGGTTAACTGAAGTCTTGACCTGCTTGTTCGATATAAGTTTCAAATCTAAACTTAATATATATAATAATATATTAAATATTTATAAAAAAAGAGGCCTTCGTGGCCCAGGGGCACAGGCGTGTGAGTAAATGTGACGGTTGTAGGTTCGATCCCCACTCGGGGGAATGAATTATTATTTCTTAATATTTTCATTTCTTCGATCTGGCACGAAGGCAAAAGCCCGACGTTGAGTTCCGTCACTCAATACGCAATGTCCCAAAAAATTCAGCGGGAAGTGGGAAACGGAGTGTCTTATCACTATGTTCCCTCTGCCTACCCTGCTGTGTGCGGGATACAGCGTCAAGCAGTTTTTTTTTTAATTTATAAAAAAAATGAAAATGACTCTAAACGCGACGGGTTTTTAGTTCGATTCGCAGTCGAGGAAATAAAATATTTCAATTTCTACGCTCTGGTGTCGAAACTGAAAAAAAAAATCTGAAATAACAGAAATAGCAAAAAAAGTTAATAGAGTAAACTACATATATGTAGATATCTAAAATAGATTTTACTAAAATATATATTGAGAGAGAATTCCAACATCCTCCCGTACCATTTAGAACATTAAGTATGGACTAAAAATACCTAAAAGCTAAACGAAAAAGCGCAAAAGAAGTACCTACTTTAAGCCGATTTGCGAAACATTTTCTATAAAATGGGAACCTTACAACCAGGTGTTGTAAGTGCTATTAGAGTCGATCCCCACCTCTAACGTCTCTCACGGGACTTAGATAACTATCAAGTAAGTTAAGTGACGCCTTGACCCGTATTTCTGACGGATACAAGTTTCACGTGGAAAAACTGATTTTGGCAGTTGTTCTGGAATATATGAGGGTAACAAATAATTGCTCTAATAGGGAAAGAAAGATAAAAAGTTCTTTATTTATCTTATATGACAATGTTTATTGCGAAATACTTTTGAAATTTAGAACAAGCTCTGTATGGCTTAGTTGGTCAGAGTATTTTTCTGTTCTAAATGTGGAATAACATTTCAAATTTTTTTTTAAATATTTATTGCAATCGGCAGCGTTTTTATATTTCTAATCGCACACGATATTGGCAAGTTTAAGAATCACTCAAAATCATCCTTATATATCTATTTATCCTAGGTTGAACAAAACGCATACTTAGCTACCTGCACTCTATTAAATTTTGTATCAAAAATTTGAAAAATTGACTTTCAATGTCAAAAATCTTATAATAAAATATTAATTGACATTTTTGTCAACAGCAGTTCAAGCATCATTAGAGCCTCGAAGACCCCTGTCCATCACGGAGCCACCACACCACGTCGAGTTCACCAACGACACTGGCGTCATACTAACCTGTTCAACTAAAGGGCAGTACCAGGTAAAATATTATTTTTATGATATTCTTTTTATTATATAAAAAATCAGCTTCACGCTGTATCCCGCACACAGCAGGGTAGGCAGGGAACCTAGTGTTAAGACACTCCGTTCCCCACTTTCTGCCGAATTCTGGAGGCATTGCGTGTTGAGGGGCAGAACTCAACGCCGCGCTTAACCTCGACACCAGAGCGAAGAAATGGAAATATAAATTTAAGTAAATATTTCATCTCCTCGAGTGGGAATCGAACCCAGAACCAGTCGGTTTTGCAGTCACACCTCGTGCCGCTGCGCCACGACCGGCCTCTAACTAACTTATTGTTATATTAATTAGAGGCGCATCCTTTTTTATAAAATTGGCCTCAAACATTATTAAAATTTTTAAGGCCAGTTGCGGCGTTGGGACACACGTAAAAGTAACAGGTTGCGGGTTTGATTTACACTTGAAATGAAACATTCAATATTCTCATTTCTGCAATCTATGTAGTGTAGAGTCACTCAACACGCAATGCCTTCAGTAAGGGCGCCTCGAAAATTCAGCAGAAAGTGAGGAATGGAGTATCTTAACACTAGGTTCCCCCAGCCTACCCTGCTATATTCTGGATATTTTTGCTTAAAGTTGAAAAATAAATTATAAAACATAACTTAGTCTAACACTATACCCATAAACATATACAAGTCTATAAAATAAAGTTTATTGAATGTCTGAAAGGCGAACAACGGCACACAAAAGCAAGAGTTACGTCAACACGCCCTCACGCCATTTGATTTAATATTCACAAGTCGAAGTCAAACATTGATAAAGTTTTTTGTAGTCCTAAAAGTATATTCCGGTCCTATAGGGAAATGAGAAAATGCGTAAAAATATTCGAGAAGCTATGGCATTCTACCTCCTCGGTGCTATCTGATACAAATAGATACGTATTCCGTATAAACGTTATGAACAGGTTGAATTTTCAGCATATTTTCTCGTTTTAGTAAAGGAAATTCAGTTTCTTGGTAACATTTCCAATACTCAAACAGCAAAAAGTCCAAACTACATACATATTATATTTATATCGTTTGAAATAGCTATTATAACTTTCTTAGTAGTTTTCTAGTTAAATTATTGAATTTCTACGGTAAAATGTACTGTATTACGATGTCTGAATGATATTTTATAGTAAATACTATACATACGAAAGTTCGAAGAATTAAGATGAAAAGTGACTACGAGAGTTAAAAAAATTTACAAAGGATAATTAATGGCTTGATTAAAAAAAAACGTTAAATTTTCGCTAAAATTATTTTGCTTAATAGTTTCCGGTTCAAATTCTTTACATTTTTTGATAATGTGAATATAAGCTTGGTATTTGCCATTATAAAATATCACTAGTCTAAATAGACAAAGTAACATAATTATTATTAGGTTCTTTCATGTAATACCGCGAAATAAAAAAATAATTTAAGTAAATTAATATATAAGCATTTTTGGCAATTTGCGTTGTAAGCAGAGAAAAATCAGTCACAAGACTCTCTACTTTTCAGTGTTTGCCCTAACTAACCTAATAGTTTAAGAATGTTAAATTGCTTAGAATTAAGTTTGCCTTATAAACTCTTATACATTTTTTCCTTTGCATCACACATCACAGTATCCTTTACTTGCTTCCTTAAATTAAACTTAATATATCCCAAAAAATACGAATAGGCGGAACAAAAAAAATATATTTTCCGGCGCGTCAGCCATCGTTCTAGTTTCATCCCTAAAAGGTCGAAAAAAAAATGCTAAACAAAAACGAAAGGGGTCACATTACCCCGGGGTTAAAAGCAGGCTTCGCAAAGCGTGGAAACAATAGAAAATACGGGTCGCGTCAAAGAAAAACTAATGAAGTAGGTACTGCTTTTACGAAATTAAATATTACCACCGTACAAGTGATGGAAACCTCAACTCCTTATGGAGCAGCTTCATTAATTCTTGGCCGTGAAAGTATTTTCTTGAGGCCAGTCGTGGCGCAGTGGCACAAAATGTGACTGTAAAACCGACTGGTTGTGGGTTCTATCCCCACTTAAGGAGATGAAATATTTATTTAACTTTATATTTCTATTTCTTCGCTCTGGTGTACAGGCAAAGCGCGGCCTAGAGTTCTGCCACTCAACACGCAATGCCTTCAGAATTCGGCAGAAAGTGGAGAACGGAGTGTCTTAACACTAGGTTTCCTCTGCCTACCCTGCTGTGCGCGGGATACAGCTTGAAGCTGTGAATCTGTGAAGCTGAAGGTATTTTCTTATCTTTTTATCAAAATATTTTCATATATGATTAAATTGAACTTTGTTAATGCTGATTTAAATCTATTCTCGACATACAGCGTATTGTAATCTAATATGTTTATACGTATTTAGATTTTTCATTGCCTGAATTTACTTGAATTAATATTCATCGTATGTATACTAGAGGCTGCTATAAAAATATGTAAAAATCCGGTTAAGTGCGAGTCGGACTCGCCAACTCAGTGTTCCGTACTAATTTCAGGGTGTTAGGTCTAACGGGAAATAAAATGTAGCACTCATTCGAGTTGACAAACTTAAGTTTGCGAATTTATGCACTCATTTGTAAGGTTGTAATTTTTATATTTTCAACATAATACGTATATATTTTCATTTTTTTTCCTTTATTTGTTGCGTAAGTTCTCACTTCTTGCCAAATTTCCGAAGTAAAAAGGAAGTACCCTCTTGGTTTTGATTACGCGTCAAATTTCTTTCACAAAATGCAGCAAAATCAATAAATAAATACTCATATATTTTGGCCTTGACAGACGAAGAGACGGACAAAAAAGTGATCTTATAAGGGTTCCTTTTGAAGGTTCCGTCCACCTTAACAAATAAGTACCTTAAGCAGGACCCCAACGTTCAATCTTTTCCGAAATAGTTTAGTCAATACAATTTACAAGCACAACATTATAAGATCCTTTCTAAATAATAATCAAGAGGGCTTATAAATTTCAAAAGCATTACTTATAAAGAGCTCAATTTCGCTTATAAACTTAAAACAAAAGAACCAACAATCAATCCCTTCTATATTGTGATTTTCTAGTAGACCTCCATCTAAAACAAAGGCTTGATCATCAAAGGAAACAATATTAATTATTATTGAGGTACAAAATTAGAGCACCTTATTATAGATTTTTATTTAGGTCAATAAATAAACCTAAAGCTGGGGCATTAAAACACGAACGGTAGCTTTGAACAATACATATTCAACTTTCATTTTGATATTCTAGTGCATTCTAGTGGACTGTTTTATTTATTTTTTTTATTTTATATTAGTTATTTTATAATTATAGTGTTTATTCGATACTTATATATATTTAAAATTAAAATTAAATTGAAAATTAAATCAGCTTCACGGTGTATGTAAGCAGCCGCACACATCAGGGCAGATAGAGGGAACCTAGTGTAAAGACACTGCCTTTCCCACTTTCCGCCGAGTTTTGGAGGTATTGCGTGATGAGTGGCGGAACTCAACGCCGCGCTCTGCCCCGACACCAGAGCGAAGAAATGAAGATATAATTGTAAATAAATATTTTATTTCCTCGAGTGGAGATCGAACCCACAGTCAGTTTATTTTACAGTCACACTTACTCACATAATAGAAACCATATTTTAATAGATATGGTTTCTATTATGGAATTTCAAGTAACAAAATGAAGCAAATATTGTCTCTTAATTACAAATAATATTATTATAAAGTAATATTTTTTATGTGTGGCCAGTGGTAGTGCAGAGACACAAATATGGACTGTAGATACGACTAGTTATTTGTTCGATCCCCATCCGAGGGAATTAAATATTTATTGAAATCTATATTTGCATTGCTTCGCACTAGTGCCAAGTAGTCTGTAAAATTCGACGGATTATCATGAGGCCAGTCGTGGCGCAGGGGCATAAGGTGTGACTGTAAAATCGACTGGTTGTGGGTTCGATCCCCACTCGAGGAAATGAAATATTTATTTACATTTATATTTTCATTTCTTCGCTCTGGTATCTAGGCAAAGCGCGGCGTTGAGTTCCGCCACTCAACACGCAATGCCTCCAGAACTTGGCGGAAAGTGGGGAACGGAGTGTCTTAACACTAGGTTCCATCTACCTACCCTGCTGTTTGCTGTTATCATAAGTAATATAAGCGAGTACCTCTCACAATATTTTCTCAAGTAGTCTTGGAGTAAAATTGAAATATCGCCAGTGTTTGCATACGTATACAATACCGGCAAATACATAGTACGTCCTAAGAACTATCTCCATAGCAATGTCCTGTTCAAATATTCGACCTCCGCGCCTCTCGTATCTACCGGATATTTTCTATAAACGAAAAAGTAAAAAGGGAACCCAGAGATATAAATCGATATATTTTATATTGACTCAACGCTCTCGCCTATCTAAATATGAAAATATTATTGGAATAGTTTTTTTTCGTTATATAAATTTAATATTATATAAATAATGTTTAACTGAGACCAGTCGTGGCGCAGTGGCACAAAGTGTGACTGTAAAACCGACTGGTTGTGGGTTCGATCCCCACTCGAGGAGATGAAATATTTACTTAAATTTATATTTCCATTTTCTTCGCTCTGGTATCGAGGCAAAGCGTGGCGTTGAGTTCTGCGACTTAACACGCAATGCCTCCAGAATTCGGCAGAAAGTGGGGAACGGAGTGTCTTACACTAGGTTCTCTCTGCCTACCCTGATGTGTGCGGGATACAGCGTGAAGCTGATTTATTTATTTTTTTTATGTTTAACTATATAAAATTATACTATTTAGTATCATGTATTTTTGTTTGTTTTGTGGTTTCACGCTTATTCCTGCATGGCGGGATAGGCAAAGAGAATTAAGCATCCACGTCAAGACGGAGAGACTTGCAAGCAGCAAAATGAAATAATTAATTCCTCCAAGCGAGTATCGAACCCATAATTATCGTGGTTATTTAGAAGCTTCCGAAGTATCTAATATATCTCTATATATAATTGAGATGAAAGCTTTCTGATATCAATGAATAATGACAATTTGCTTGTTTCTATATGATAACATTTGCGTTAACGTCTTAATAAATCTATTGAAGTTATTTGTAGTTTGGGAAATGTATATTATGTAATAGTATATTTTTAGTATTGAGGCTAGTCGTGGCGCACAAGCACAAGAGTGTGACTATAAACGCGACACGTTGTGGGTTCGTTTCCCACGCGAGTAAATTAAGTATTTAATTACTAGTGTCCAGGAAACGCGCAGCGTTGAGTTCCGCCACTCGATTCGCGATGACTCCAGATATGGCCGGGTATGATGAACGGAATGTCTTAACTCTAGGTTCACTCTACTTACCCTGCTATGTGCAGGATACATCATGATGTTAAAAAAAATATTACAGTACGTAATTAAAATCTTCAATTAATTAAACCACTAATGTAAAGTAAAATTGAAACTGAAAACAAAAAAAGTTGCTTTAATTATAGTTTGCTTTATACTAACCTAGTTAAAATATCGTAGCAATAAAAAAATCCTGTTCACCATCCGCAACTCGGAAATTTCTTTGAAACGGCAAAAACTGATATAAGTTCGAACTCTTAACGATCCCTACAAACAAAATCCACTTTCCTTGAAGCTAAAACTATGAAAGGAACATATAAAACTTATTACTTCCAAGAGAGTAATCCTTTTTGATTCTTTGTTATAAAACAGATGCCCTGAGTTTTATGTTATGTTATATTTAAATATATAATATGAAACTTGATATAAATTGCTTTATTAAATAATATCACAACGCAGAATTGACCCAGTTTTAATATAATAAAGAAATTTATTAGTTATTAGTTGTGTTTTTTAATTAATGATAATACAATATATTTTATATTGTATTATGTTAAAAATGGTGTATTTATTTTTATTTTTTAATTCAAATCAGAAGAGGTCATTCGTGGCACAAGCGTGTGACTGTAAACCTGACAGGCTGTGGGTTCGATTCACACGCGAGAAAATTAAATATTTTTTTTTCAGCTTCACGCTTTATCCCACACACAGCAGGGTAGGCAGAGGGAACCTATTGTTAAGACACTCCGTTCCCCACTCTCCAAGTTCTGGAGGCAGTGCGTGTTGAGTGGCGGAACTCAACGCCGCGCTTTGCCTCGACACCAGAGTGAGGAAATGAAAATATAAATGTAAATAAATATTTCATCTCCTCGAGTGGGGATCGAACCCATAACCAGTCGATTTACACTCACACTTTGTGCCCCTGCGCTACGACTGGCCCAAATATTTTTTTATTAATTTTCTATATATATGTCTTGTGGCAAAGCAAGGCGATAAGTTTCATCCCTCAACATACAATACCTTCAGAATCCGGCGGAAACTAGGAAGTTCTTACACTAGGCTCCCTCTGCGGGATACAGCGTGAAGCGAAAATAAAACAAGTTAAACTTAACAGACATTAAATATTTTCTTTAAACACATTTCAACAAATAAAAATTTACGACCCAATAAAATTGGTAATCTAATGCAAATATTTCAATGAAATGCCAAATAGGCACCCAAAAGATGAAATTCCAGTACAACGGTCATTAATCATATCAGCCGAAGCGAACAAATGGTACATCAAGATTAATTCGGACAGGATACATAACATCGTTTATTTTATTTCTGCTTCACATTATTTAGAGATGTGACCTACATTTATGACTGATGTTTACTGATTAAAAAATTATGAAAAAAAAAATCAGCTTCACGCTGTATCCCGCACACAGCAGGATAGGCAGAGGGAAGCTAGTGTTAAGACAGTCCGTTCCCCACTTTCTGCCGAATTCTGGAGGCACTGCGTGTTGAGTGGCAGAGCGAAGAAATGGAAATATACATTTAAGTAAATATTTCATCTCCTCGAGTGGGGATCGAACCCACAACCAGTCGGTTTTACAGTCACACTTCGTGCCGCTGTGCCACGACTAGCCTCAATAGGTATTTAGATGTGACCTATATTTATGAAGCTGTTTACTGATTAAAAAATTGTACTATATATATATATATATATATATATATATATATATATATATATATATATATATATATATATATATATATATATATATATATATATATATATATATATATATATA
>JAATLQ010037734.1:9154-33502 GCA_013421005.1 Heliconius erato x Heliconius himera | reverse complement strand
TAGATTGAGTATTATTATTACAGAGCATTCCGTTTTTAGGGTTCTGTATCAAATTCAGAATTGTAGGTTCACAGGATGACAATAGACAAAAGTTGATAAACATAAATTTTGCTGTTTCATTTTAAATTTTATGTTGACATAAAAAAATAAGTTGACGGAACCCAAAACCGAACTTTGTAACCTAATCGGAGGAAAAAACTATATAACATTGAAGCTTTTACTTTTGATCTTAGTATAAGAGGGTAAACAAAGAGATCTAGCCAAGAAACTCCGCTCCGCGGTTTCCGCCCTGGTCTTTTATATTGCATAGTAAATAATGAAGCGTCCCAGTGTTCTAGTAAGATAATCAAGATCGATAAAATCAGAATAGTATCAAACCCACGACCTTCACAAATGCAGTCACGCTCTGTACACTACACTACCATAGCCTTAACAAACATTGCCTGTACTTAGTTAAAATCAAATCCTGAACTTGATGGTTGAAGATTTGAAAACAAGGTGTGACTGTAAAATCGACTGGTTGTGGGTTCGATCCCCACTCGAGGAAATGAAATATTTATTTTCATTTCTTCGCTCTGGTGTCTAGGCAAAGCGCGGCGTTAAGCTCCGCCACTCAACACGCAATGCCTACAGAACTCGGCAGAAAGCGGAGAACGGAGTGTCTTAACACTAGGCTCCCTCTGCCTACCCTGCTGAGTGCGGGATACAGTGTGAAGCTGATTTAATTTTTAATTTTTATTCTAATAACATCGAAATAAGATGGAGTTACTTTGACAAGCTCATTTAATAGCTCTTTATTCGATGAAACAAGGTAGGTAGGTGTTCGACCACAGCGGTCCAACTTTCATTCATTCATCTGGCAAACGGGTGACCGCAGGAGTACCAACTTTATACAGCTACCTAAAGTGCCAAACTTCATGAACACAGCCAAAACTGGTAGTTTGGGTTCAACTATTAATTACTATTTGCTATATTTACAAAAGAAGTAAAGTTGATGTGGATTATAATATTAATATGGTTTTAATACCTTTTTTTATCAGTTTCACGCTGTATCCCGCTTATAGCAGGGTAGGCAGAGAGAATGTAGTGTTAAGATACTCCGTTCCTTACTTCCTGTTGAAATTCCGAGTCGTTACGTGTTAAATGGCGGAACACAGCGTCTTTGGCTTGGTACTACGAAGAAATGAAAATGTTAAATATTAATAATTCCCTTTCGAATGGATATCGAACCCACAACCGTCGTGTTACACGCTTGTGTCTCTGCACCACGACGGCCTCGATGGTATTAATAATTATATTTTTCATTATTTTATTTTGAATTCGTAAGTAAAACAAATAATTTTAATATTTAATAGGGAAATATATTACGATCTTAACATGCCCCTACTAAAATAATTAAAAAAAATGGCTTTTAAAGAATATTCGTTAATTAATTGAAGAATCCCGCAGTGGCCTTCGTAGAGACGTGCCGTGAATAAAGCTTTTATGTTAATTTGAAGCAAAACTTGTAATTTGAATACGTTTTTAATAAAGATTAAATTAGAATAATAACCATTATTAGAATACTACAGTCATTATATAATCTTATATATTTAAGATGGTAAACTCTCCATTTTCCAGATTAAAATTAATTCTTATAGGTATAGTTAGCTTATAATCTATGATTAAAAAGCCACTTTATTAAAGTTTTAATGCCATCTTGGCTATTGGGTTAACTTGACTATATGATTTTTTTTCTAGCTGTACGCTGTATCCCACACATAGCGGGATAGGCAGAGGGAACCTGGGAACCTAGTGTAAAGACACTCTATTCCCATTAAGACACCTCCGTACCCTCTTGCTATCTGGGACAGTATTTATAAGTACTGTAAAAGTTTTCCAAGCTAGCTAGTGATGTTAGCATTCATTCATCTTTTTTTTAAATGGATTCTGTGTACCAAAATATCGAAGAGATCCATTAGAAAAATATGAAAACATTTTTCTTACATTATTAAAAATATAATATTGCCAAAAGGTAAAAATGTAAAAGGATTAAAGTGGTATCAGCCTTGCATCTGCCAGCCGGCGAATGCAAATGGTGCAGAAAAATGCAAATATATGGACATCGCCGAAAACTACCGCACCCCGTTTTATGTGGTTGTGAGTTTTGGATCCACTCTAGTCTAATAATGTAACTTTTGCTGGTTTATTCGTTTTATCCGGCTAAATGAAACAATGTAGAGCTATTTATAGCATATTTATAACTATTTTTTTTTCAGCATCGCGCTGTATCCTGCGTATAGCAGACTAGGCAGGAAACCTAGTGTTAAGACACTCCGTTCCCCATTTTTCCCGCTTTGACTTGTTACTAGAGCGCCGAAATAAAAATAATAATATAAAATAATTAATTCCGCCAAGTGGGAATCGAACTGACAATCGGTCGCGTCTACTGTTACACGCTTGTGCTATTGCACCACAGTGGCCTCTAATTTATTTATGTATGTTAGTAAATTTGTACCCTGCTTATATAAAATCTGTTTATAAAGTATAGAATCTTCTCAACGCTGAAAGTGATTGAAGACAAGTAAATATATCTTAACTAAATGAAGCCATAACTAATAATACATTAGCTAAAATTTATATCAATAATTGTTGCGTCGCAGGGGCATAGAGTGTGACTGTAATGCGACTGGTTGTGGGTTCAATATCCATTCGAGGAAATGAAATATTTGTTTTAATTTATATTTATGTTTCTTCGCTCTGGTACCGAGACAAAGCGCGGCTTTGAGTTTCGCCACTCAACGTGCAATGCCTCCAGAATTCGGCGGAAAGTGGAGAACGGAGTGTCTTAACACTGAGCTCCCTCTACCCTCCTACATGCGGGATATAGCGTGAACCTGAACTGAACTAATATCAATAATATATTTAAAAAGCATTTTAAAAAAGCAAATAACGACGTATGTAAATTATAAATCGGTAAAGGCGTTACATAAGTATTGGAAAACAGATTAGATAGATATTTACCGAAACAAAATTTTCGTCCATACCAGAAAAATATGTAAATTCATTTCTAAATAAATATTCGTGTGAGTTGCTCGGGAAAAAGGCACTGGGGAGGTAAATTTCAGGGGTTATTACGTTCACGAGGGTTCCCACAGGGGTTAAGAATTACGTGTTGCGTATGAAACTGTCGTGAAGGCAATGGATGAATCCAAAACTTTTCTAATTGCGTCGACCGTCACCACCTGGGTAAAATAAAAAGTGGTCTACAACCTGAGCATAATAATAAACAATTGGTTACCAAAATAATATTATTATATTATACATAAATAAAAAATAAATAAATCAGCTTCACGCTGTATTCCACACACAGCAGGGTAGACAGAGGGAACCTAGTGTTAAGACACTCCGCTCCCAATTTTCTGCCGAATTCTGGAGGCATTGCGTGTTGAGTGGCAGAATTCAACGCCGTGCTTTGCCTAGACACCAGAGCGAAGAAATGGAAATATAAATTTAAGTAAATATTTCATCTCCTCGAGTGGGGATCGAACCCACAACCAGTCGATTTACAGTCACACTATGTGCCCCTGCGCCGCGACTGGCCTCTATATTATACATATATGTATATATAATAACATTTTTATATTATACAAGTCCTTTTATATATATAGATATGTAATAAGTCATAATTATTAACATACTTAACATAACTAAGTATTTTTCTTTCATAAGTGTGGAATAACACTTTAAAAATGTTAAAAAAATAATAACATTTTATGTAATAGAAAACATTTTTTTATACAACTCAAGAATTTATTGTTTCCTATAAAAATGTAATTATTTTTTACATACATATCTAATAGTCCAACCTTCCAGGTTTCCAGCTTTGCTAAAATGACAGGTCTGAGGACCCAGAGATCTTAATCTATAAGTAAATTCAGGCATAGTACGGTGTTTTCGTAACAATTCGCAGCAACTTTTCGTACTAGCAGCTTTCGTAGGCAGATCTAATTTTTGTTTTTTATCTTGTCAGCATTTATCTCGAATTATAAAATAATGTTCTTTTTAATGTTTTTTTTTGTTTTCCCTCTGTCCTTGAAGCTTTTAAACGGGCATAATAAAAAGATACGAACGTTTAAGCATAGCTCTTGAAGCCATTTTTTGTATAAAATTCACTGTAAATTCAAATTCAATGAACAGTATGAGTACAAAATAAAGTACAAAAAATGTAAATTATTATTAAAGAAAGACATTACAAAATTATATTTGTAGTTAGAGTGTACGCAAGATTAAATTTGTCAATTTTTATAAGTTGTATCTTCCATTGACCTACAATTGTGAAATTGATACGGAATACTCAGTGGGCGAGTCCGCAATGAAGTCTCACACTTGACCGATATTTTTATTAAAATTCATAGTTTTAGGTTTTTCAATATGGATTGTAATGATATTTCCATTTCTTCGGTCTGGTGTCGAGGCAAAGCGCGACGTTGAATTCTGCCACTCAACACCAGAATTCGGCAGAAAGTGTGGAACCGAGTGTCTTAAGTAGGTTCCTTCTGCCTACCCTGCTGAGTGCGGGATACAGCGTGAAGCTGATTATACTGATATCACGATGATAAGAAACGACCATAACAACATTTGTAATACATCTACATCTTACTACAAAATACAATTTTTATACTAATTTTATATAATTTCTTGCTACAGCTGGACTGGTTGCTCTCAGACAATAGTCCAGTGACGTCACTGGCGGGGCTCCGAAGGGTCCTCTTGAACGGTTCGTTGGAGTTTCCACCGTTCTCGTCGGACCACTACAGGCGGGACGTGCACGCAGCCACGTACAGGTGCAGGCTGCAGCTCGGCACGGGGTTCGCTATCCTATCAAAAAATATACACGTTCACGCAGGTAAATTAATATTTTACTTTAAATGAATGTAATAATAGCTTTAAAAATGAAAAATAAATAAATCAGCTTCACGCTGCATGCCGCGCACAGCAGGGTAGGCAGAGGGAACCTAGTGTTAAGACACTTCGTTCCCCACTTTCTGCCGGATTCTGGAAGCATTGCGTGTTAAATGGCAGAACTCAACTCTGCGTTTTGTCTCGACACCAGAGCGAAGAAATGGAAATATAAATTTACGTAAATATTTTATCTCCTCGAGTGGGGATCGAACCCACAACCAGTCGGTTTTACAGTCACACTTCGTGCCGCTGCGCCACGACTGGCCTGGCCTACTGTACCTTGTATATATTAAAATCTAGGAAGTGAAACTCTATAACAGCACTTCTTATGAGTTAAATTTGACTCACAATGGGTTCACATTGTTAACATTAAACATTAATGAAAATCGAAATTTGCAATGCAAACGTCTAAGTACGATCTTGATCGTAACTGACACTCGAGTAATAAATGGAGGTACAATTTGCTACAGCTTATAATTGTGTAATTTACAAATTCATAATAAATTAAATTGTTAAAATGTATATTATAAGAAGTAACTTTTTATTATTACTAAAATTAAATAAATTTTCCTAACTTTTTTATGTTGTTAGGGTGTGTAGGGTGATTTTTACAAATTTCCGCTACCCAAAGATTTAATTACTAATAATTATCGTCTGGCGAGACTGTACACACTACACAGGTTGTGGTTTGGATTCCCACTCGAGGAAATGGAATATTTGAAATATTAATTTCTTCGCTCTGGTATCGAGTAAAAGTGCGGCGTTAAATTCCGCCAATCAATGTATTGAAGGGCGTAAGGTAACGCTGCCAATGCCTCCAGAATCCGGCGGAAAATGAGCACTAGATCACCTTATACCCTGCTGAGTGCGGAATACAAAAAAACTAAAAAAACTCTAGGAATAAACATAAAAACTTTAAAAAATCTTAATAAAATTATTTTGAAATACCACAGTGCTAAGCATACCATGGGAGGTGCACGTGCCCGACGAGTACGTGATGGCGGGGAACGCTGCTGTACTGCGGTGCGTCGTGCCAGGCCACTGCACCGAGCGCGTCGACGAAACCGACTGGTTCACAGACGATGACACCAGTGTGTTTCAGTTTTTGGGTATGTTTTTTTTTTCTTTTCTTTTCTTTTCCAGCTTCAGGCTACAGCAGCAGGGAAGGCAGAGAGAGCTAGTGAGAGCTAGTGCTAAGATATTCCGCTCCCCAATTTCCGCCGAGTTCAAGAGGTGAAAAGCGGCGAGCGGAGTGCGTGTTGAATGGCGGAAGTTTACGCCGCGCTTTGAATTTGGTTTTAGGTACATATTATTTTAAAATAGCCAATGTTCTACTAGACCAGTGAGGTCATGGTGCAGTGACACAGGCGTGTGACTGCAAACGCGACCGGTTGTGGGGTCGAGTCCCACTCGAGGAAATCAAATATTTAACATTGGCTCTGGTGTCGAGGTAAAAGCGCATTATTGAGTTCTGCCACTCAGCGGGCAATGCCAAGCAAAAAAGTGGGGAGTGGAGTGTTTCAACACTAGGCTCCCTCTG
Organism: Heliconius erato x Heliconius himera; assembly: GCA_013421005.1. Classification (NCBI taxonomy): domain Eukaryota; kingdom Metazoa; phylum Arthropoda; class Insecta; order Lepidoptera; family Nymphalidae; genus Heliconius; species Heliconius erato x Heliconius himera. The sequence goes on along the minus strand of JAATLQ010037734.1, from coordinate 27,018 downwards.
CCTACACACCATCATCATAAACTAAATAATTAGTAATCTTAATATATTATATTTTCAGACTTTCAATGTGTATTTTTTTTTTTTTTACTTTCAACTCGCCTACAGTAATGTAGAACGGTAAAAAGGAAATATTTTTATTCAATTTAAAGCAGCTAGCTTGGATCTTCTTGCACTAGTAACACTTGTAATACATTGGTTTCCTAGTTATACATTAGTTTTTTTTTGTATATGCTTCTCTGAATAATTTTACTTCTTATATAAATATGTTGAAGCCAGTCGTAGCACAAGGGCAAAAAGCTGTAGTTGTAAATTCGACAGGTTGTAGGTTCAATCCATACTCAAGGAAATGAAATATTAAATATTCTGAACCACTCAACCTTAAAGGTACCTGAGTGTTTCAACACAAGGTTCCCAGCTCCCACTGCCTAAAAAAATATATATATATTTATTCTTATTTACTCTGTAAAAAAAACATCAATGGTACCTATAAAAGCGAATTAAGTCCAACGACATAGACGTTGAATGCTGGGTAGTTTAGCTTTCATTAAATAAAATGCCTTTTTATTACTCCTTAACGCAGATGGACTTACGCAGGAACTAACTCGTAATAAAACTAACAGTAGAAGTATGTTATTGGAAAATATCTTCGCAATTTTATTGTTTTAATAAGTGCCTTAACATTTTTAATCGTAATCTTATTTTATTATAATTTTAATTAACCAGCTTAAATTTTAAAAAAAATCGACAATACGTGTTTAGCGGCAGAACTTAACGCCGCGCTTAACCTCAGTACCAGAGCGAGAAAATAATATATAAAAATATTAGATAATTCATTCACCCGAGTGGGAATCGAACCCAAAAGCGTCGCGTTTCACACGCTTGTGCCATTGCCCCACGACAGCCTCTAACCTTACAATTCTAAGGACAAGACTAAAAGGAACGATCCTAACACAAATAATTAAGCTAATATGAATTACTATGGAATATATAAAAAATAATGGAGTACTATGTTACTATACATTTATTAAGTAACATTTTAAAAAGATGATGAGTCCAGTCGTGGCGCAGTGGCACAAAGTGTGACTGTAAAACCGACTGGTTATGGATTCGATTCCCATTCGAGGAGATGAAAAATTTATTTAAATTTATATTTCCATTTGTTCGCTCTGGTGTCGAGGCAAAGCGCGGCGTTGAGTTCTGCCACTCCACACGCAATGCCTCCAGAAGTCAGCAGAAAGTGGGTAACGGAGTGTCTTAACACTAGATTCCCTCTGCCTACCCTGCTATGTGCGGGATACAGCGTGAAGCTGATTTTATAAAATTACTTTTATAATACACTTACATTTATGATACTTAAACATCCAATCTGGTAAAGTAAAATTGCATGAAACAACAAATATTGTAAAATTTTATGAAAATCACTTTTTTTTCTAATTCAATTAACTATACTGTACTAAAACGTTTAGGTATCTTAATATAATCAGTACTTAAATTTTCAATATTAAGCATGTTCCAAGCCCTAATTGTGGCGTCGCTTACGAGCGCAACGATATTATCTTATGCTGATGCAATATTAATAAGAAATATCGTATACATAACCATTTTAATATAATAAATGTAATATATTTCATATAAATATTTTTTTCATACTTTTATGTATCACGAAATCTTTGTTTAGGCCTCTAAATAGCAAAGAGCAGGCCTCGTCGTGGCTCAGAGAGAAGGGTGTGACTGTAACGTGACCATAGTGGGTCCGATTCCCACTCGAAGAAATTAAATATGTCATATTATTATTTCTACGCCCTAGTGTCAAGATGGTGCTCAATTCCGTCACTCGATGCCTCTAGAATTTAGCAGAAAATGGAAAACGCAGTGTCTTATCGCCAGGTTTTTGCCTATCCTGCTGTGTGCGGGTTGCAGCGTGAAGCTGTATAAAAAATAAAATCATAATTTACGAACTACGCACTATAGAGTTCCAATAAATTAAGAATCCTTTCATTCGTTGTGGAGGTACGAACTAAACAATAGACTTACATTCTGCTTTTGTTTCATAGGCACGAAGTACACCCGTCTGGACGACGGGTCGCTATACATAAGCTCGGTGAGCCCGGGCGACCGGTACACGGCGTTCCGATGCCGAGTCCGCGACCGGGTCACGGGTTCCTCTTACTCCAGTCAATATTTTGGTAAGTCATCCTTACTAATGCTAGTTTTGTGTGGACTTCTTTTGAAACTGCTTGAAAGTAATGTTATTTTGTAAGTAGGCTTGGTTGATGTAAAGATATTTGTGAATAGAACACCATTTCGGTATTTTGATCCCAAGTGATCTTAGATACGTATATATATATACATATATATAAATATAGATTTTCTTTTGTTCATAGGTCATATAATAGTAACAGAACCGAAAGGTGGAGTGCGTCCGCGTGTAGCGATAGAGCCCCGTTCAAGGAGAGTCGTAGTGGGTAGAGATGTCAGACTACCGTGCGCGGCTCACGCCTGGCCGGTGCCGAGCTACAGGTAAAACACATTATACTATTTGTTAATCAAAATTCTGAGTTAACTGAAACAGTATTATAAATTCCATAATCATTTTAATTTTAACTTTCTGGTTAAACAAAGTGAGGAATTGACTAATATCTATCACTTTTATTTAAATAGACCAGTTGTAGCACAGGGGCAGAAGCGCGTGACTGTAAACGCAACAAGTTGTGGGTTCTATTCCCACTCGAGGAAATTAAATATTGAATATTTTAATTTCTTTGCTCTAGTGCCGATAACGACGTTAAGTTCCGATAAAAGAATATTTATATTCACTTCATTTCGGTAAAAAAAATACAATGTATACAATTTAAATTATGTTCAACAAGTAAAGCTAGTATCTACCACACATATTGATACTACATACAAGTTTTGTCTCAACCTTAAAAGAAACCACGGCAATGTATACCTACCGCCGACCAAAAGAACTTCGAACAAACTGAAATGGGAACAAAGTAGGTTTTAATGTAATTTTCTGTTTAATTTACGTAAAAGCTTTTATTTATTTTATATAAACTTATATACTTTATTAAATATTGACTTTTGTCAGACATAACAGTATTATATCAATATATCATTATATCAAGCGAGACCAGTCATAGCGCAGTGGCACAAACGTGTGACTTTCAACGCGGCAGGTTTTGAGTTCGATTGCCACTCGAGGAAATGAAATATTTAACATTTTAATCTCTTCACTTTGGTTTTGAGGCAAAGTGCGGCGTTGATTTCCGCCATTCAACACAATGTCTCCAGAATTCGTTGGAAAGTGAGAAGCAGAGAGTCTTTAGCACTAGGTTCCCTCTGCCTACCCTACTACATGCGTGATACAGCGTGAAGTTGAAAAAAGCAATTTAACAACACGAGAGTGAGGCAGAAAGTATAAGCAAGTATCATATGTCAACACAAAGAAAATGTCATCTTGAAACTCATCTTTAATGCACTGAAAGAAATACCGCATTGCCGTGTAACGTTTTGTTATTCTTTCACTTTACTTAGAATACGTTTCCGTATAAAAATATTTTCTTTCGGAATTTTAATTTTAAAGGATAGTTACATATGACACTGTCAATAAGAGATACCTGTTGCTCCTTTATCAATCTTTTTGTTTTAAACCTCTTCTTTTTGTTTTTGTATGCAATGAGAAAATGAGTACCAAAGGAGGAAGTTAAATTAAAAATATACAATAAGTTTAATGTTTAAACATATTAAAATTATGTAAATTAATGAAATTTAATCAAAAATACATATATACATTTGTACATGAATGGTTTGGATTATGAAGCTTAAATGTATACAAAAGCAAATAAACTACGATATTTAACTAGGAATAATTAATATAATAATAGTTATAAATATTTTCTATTACTGAAAATAATTAATTAAAAATTTTAAACCGGCCAAGTGAGAGTTGGACTCGCGCACAAGGGTTCTGTACTCTTCCGTATTTATAAAAAGGCCAAATAATCACGTTTGTTGTATAGGAGACCCTTAAATATTTTTTATTCTGTTTTTTTTTTATTATATTTGTTGTTGTAACAGCGACATAAATACATTTTCTGTGAAAATCTCAACTGTCTAGCTATCAGGGTTCATGATACACAGACTAGTGATAGACGAACAAACGGACAGCGGAGTCCTTATAATAGCGTCCCGTTTTACTCTTTGAGTACGGTACCCCAAACATGAATTATATTATATTCAACATTAAAATTGAAAATAAAAGCTTTAGTTATTACTTAACTGTTGACCTATTTATAATAATGATGCTCTACATATTCGGTTCTTATTAAGAAAATATATATCCATTTCAATTAACCAGTAGTGTAGTACTATACAATCTAAAAGTGGTGTATTACAGGTATTCACTTAATTAAAATGTGCTGTGGTTTTATATTTTATATAGCATAAAATGATGTAATAAAGAAGAATGTATAGAAATTTCTAGGTATAGCAATGGCTGTAAATGAAACAAAAATATTGTAACCGACTCCCCTATCTACTCAATAAAATATTTAAATAAAATTATCTCAATAATAAATTTAAAATTTTTGTATGGCTCGTGATACGTCTAATATAGATAGAACCTTTTCGTAGTGATCATAAGTAATCCAAGATCTTTTATAGATTCAGAATTAACAAAATTAATATTAAATGTACAATAAATTTAATATAAATACAAATAAAAAATATTATAATAAATAAAATGTCATAGTCTGTCCGTTTCAATCCTTTATGATATTTCTAAAGAATATCGTAGACGTCCTATCCTCCTCTGTCATACCCAGTCATTACTGATAGTTATAACTAAGGGGGGATAGTGAGTGGCCCCGCACCCGCCACTTACCATGGATTCCGGCCGTTCGGCTCTGAACCCTCCGGGACGGATCGGAATAGTTTATATTTATGATTCTTATAATGCTTTTGCGAAAGATCAATTATTAAATAACTGATTCAAAGACCGAAGTCTAATTTGCAATGGAGTTGAGATTATTATATGTAGGCCGTAGCGATAATTACATAACTTATAACTCTCTGCTTCACATATCAGATCGAACTCCCTACCGCCAGGCGGCCGATTATGTGGATCCACTTCAGTTTGTTTCTTTAGAAGGCATTACATCAATATACCCATTTAACGTTTGTGTATCTTTCTTATAACTATATATTTACTTATCGTATCTTAATAATATTGAATTATATATGTATAATGTGACGTGCTTATTAATTCCGTATGAATTCGTTAATATAGTATATTTCTTAGTATAATTATAACCTACGTACTCTTATTAGATGCTTTACATTCAATATTAATATAATTTATATTTTCTGTTACTGTAACGCCTCTTTCAAACAGAACTGTCGTAGAATAACATGCACAATACACACCCTGCAACTGCTTGTCTGAACTGACACTAAACTCAGAGTTGTGGGAATGTAATATAGAAATCATTAGTTGAAATACTCAGTTATCGCTAGAAAAGCCAGCGACTCCAAGTAGGCACGATTCTACTACCGGTTCAGTAAAGAACCTCAGTGCTAAGAGAACTGGCGGAAGAAACTCAGCAGCAGAATCCAACACCACTAAAGCAATTAGCTAATACGAAATATGTCAGCACCAGTGACGCCCGGCTATATATTATAGTTATAAGCGTTAGACAAATAAGCGGACACTTCTAAATATGTACACCAGAGCTGAGACATAAAACAGCACCACATACCCGTATGAGACGAGTGGGCACTACTACATACACTAGTACTAGGACATAAAATAGCATCTACTTATATCAACTATCTAAATATAATATATAAAAAATTAAATGCCATAGCAGTTCACTTAGCCAAGCACATTAGTCCCAGCGAAGCCAAGCAGCAGTCGGTTTTGACTACAATATTAGTTAATAGTAAAACATAGGGTCAATGAACTCTAACAGTCCTATAAATTGTATGTAATTTATAAATTGTTATAGTCTAGTACTAGTAGTATTATCTTTATAATATTTAATTTTATACATCGACAGATTTCCTTTATTGTCAGACATTGAATTTACTCATATTAAATAATATTTATAAAATTATACACTTTACTTCACGTATTTCGATATTATAATAATTTTAACTGTCTATTATAAATTATACTATTATATTTCCTTTTATAGTAACATGTTAAATATTTACTAATATAGACATTATATTTACAAGTAATTATAATTCACCAAATCTATTTAACTTTTCACATTTCACATTTCACATACACGAATCTAACAAAGATGGCGGTAGGCATTACGCGTACATTAATATAATAGTATTTTTACATACCTCATAAAAACATATTCATGTATTTATTTCCATTTACTAAATAAATAATAATTATCTCTGGATATTGACGGCATTACGTGCATTAATATTACTCTTCTTTGTTTTAATAATAAGCTATTAAAAACTTACCGACGAAGTATTCCAAAACAAACAACCGTAAATACGTAATAAGCACTTATACGAGTAAATTATCATACCAGCCTCGAATACTTATATTACTATTACATATACTAACTCACATGATTTGTACATATAAGATGTTACTAAATATATATTAATTATAAATTAAAACTTCCCTGAACATTTTGAATAACTATCCTTCTCTAGACGCGTCCGCCATCTCCCCTCTCTTTCTTTTCTTTTTCTTTGACTTTGACGTTGATAGTAGCTTATTCAGCCAACATGATGTTTTACAATATTAAAAATATTAATTATGTTATTATTTATTTTTAATTATAATACACTATGATTACTTATAATTCTTAAATTATTTTTAATAAATATATTTTATATCTGCGTGTTTTACCTATGGTATATTATGTCACTTTAATATTACTTGTGAACGGAACGCGTAATTAATGAACTGAACTAAACTATTATTTATAATATTATTTTATAAATTGTTATTTTTTTTAAAATTAATTACTGAAAAATATTCAATTTTTTAAAATAGTAATCAACGAAAGGACGGTCATTAAATTGTCTCTGGGGCTATTCTCGTGAAAAAAATAGATAGTGCAGTTATGACACGATATGTTTATATATGTTTTGTGTTGAACGTGAAACATTTGTTTTGAATATCACATTCAACTAAATATAGCAAAATTAAAGATATATAAAAGCGGCGTTGGGTTCTGCCAATTGCCAATCAACATACAATGTCTCGAAAATTGAGCAGCAAAAAAAAAACTAAAATAAAATCTTTTAAAAAATCGTAAAATTATATCGTAGAAATATTTAAAAAATTTTAATAATTATATACTCGTCGTAATTATTTAAAATATATATATATTTTGTTATAAATTAACAAAATATAACTAATAACTAATAATAGATAACTACCTCAACCTAATCGAAGGCACCCTAAATCCATTTCCAGAGCATTAAGCAACTTTTTATTTCGTCACCCCTGATTTGATTTAGGGTTGGCCTGAACGCAATCTCGTAATCCCATGGGATGTTATACAGTTTAACAGCCAAGAAGCCAATTTACCTTTACTTTACATGTCACGTCACTATAAATATGTCACAAGTAACATGTAACTTTATTACTGGATTAATCGTCAAAACTAATATACTATCTAAATTGTTAAGCGTTTTGGTAAATAACAGCTTTTAAATTAACTTGGTTTTAGACTGTATCCTTAGCTGGGAAAACGGAGTGTCAAACACTACCGCCTTGTCCACTATCACCAACCTCTTCATACATGGCCTCCGGGAAGTCCTTATGTATCTTTGATACTGTGCTTACGAAGGTCAACCGAAGTCTACCCCTATCTTCTTCTTCTTCATTCTATCATAAGAATGGCATATATATTTATATATGCCATTCTTTCTTCAATCATTCGATCGACGTGCCCAAAACAACTGACCATGTTCTTCTTCATTTTCACCGTGACGTCCTCGCTAGTACTTGCCATTTTGTGTATCTCTTTATTGCGCATATCTTACGAAGAGATCTCACCTAGACAGCATTCGTCTTTCTTTCATTTTTCTTCTGTAATATCCACATAAAAATAGCTCTTACGTATATTTTTTTTTAATAGGCTACTTGAAGGTTAATCATTTTCAGTAAGGGGGCTAATAAGGCGTTTTAGTACACCAATAGACTAATTTCTTTCGTTTTGTATGGTTATCCTGCTGCTTTAATGATATCCTAATTTTAAGTTAATATTTCTTTCCTTTCTTTCTTAGCTTTAGTTTTATACTGTATGTCACATGTATTAGGGTAGGCAGAGGTCGCCTATCGTAAATCACTTTGGGCTAAATTCTGAAGGCATTGAGAGGCGGGATTCAACACCGCGCTTTGCCTCACCACCGGAGCGAAGAAATGAAAATATAAAATAAATATTTCATTTAGGTATAGGAATCGAATGCACAACCTCTCGTTTTCACAATCATTCGCTTCAGCCCCTGCGCCACGACTGGCCTTGCAGATTAATATATTAGGTGCTTTCCTGACCACAAACTTAATATAATTGAAATAGAACAATAGCATTGTTAATAGTCATATCAAGTACTAGATATCTCATTAAAAGCGAAAAGCATCTTCGAGCACATTCGAGTAATGAAACCTTTCCATAGCGTTTCGTACGATGTATGTATTAAGTAGATGGCATTGCAGCGCACTCCTACTGAAGAATGTAGAAAAAGGAACACAGAGCTATATATGGTCTTATCTTTGATAAGTTTTTTTTTAACTTCACGCGGTAACCCACTCATAGTAGATTAGGCAGAGGTAACCTTCCCCATTTTCCTCCGAATTCTAGAGATATTGCGTTTTGAATGGCGGGACTCAATGCCGCGCTTTTCCTCGAAACCAAAGCGAAGAAATGAAAAATATTAAATACTTCGTTTCCTCGAGTGGAATTGAACCCACAATCTGCCGCGTTTACAGTCACAGTTGTACGTCTGCGCCACGACTGGCCTCCTGACTGACTTGATTCTTAATATCTTCATTTAGAATTAGCTAGTTTATTAATTTTTTTAAGGTTTCTCTCTTTTATCTTAAGGTTAGACATAAACAGAAATCATCCTTTTTCCTATTTTACTAGAACGCGAAGTCCGAAGTAACATTTTGCTTAACTAGAAAAGGAAACCATTTTTATTCATCTCGTAAAGTGCTATAAAGGTACGACATACGTATGTATTTTTCTAACCCCACTTTCTTCTGATTCTTATGAACAGTGTAATTTAATTTAGTAATTATACGTGAAAATGGCCGAGTGCCGCAAGAATATGACTGCAATGTTACGGATTTGGGGTCGACTCCCACTCGGAGGAATTAATTATTATTTATTAATATTTTCATTTTTTCTCTCTGGCACCAATGCAAAAAAAATGAGTTCCGCCACAACACACCAGTGCCTTTTAAAATTCGGCGTAAAATGGGGAACGGAGTATCTTAACACTAGGATCCGAAAAACAGCGTGAAGCTGACAAGTGAAAAACAATAGTGTTTACGTATTCAAATTAGTAGTTAAACTGTTTATTAAAAAATAAAAAAATAAATCTGCTTCACGCTGTATCCCGCACACAGCAGGGTAGGCAGAGGGAATCTAGTGTTAAGACACTCCGTTCCCACTTTCTGCCGAATTCTGGTGGCATTGCGTGTTAAGTGGCAGAACTCAACGCCGCGCTTTACCTCGACACCAGCGAAGAAATGGGATTATAAATTTAAGTAAATATTTCATCTTTTCGAGTGGGGATCGAACTCACAACCAGTCGATTTTACAGTCACACTTTGTGCCGCTGCGCCACGACTGGCCTAAAGTATTTATTCGTAAGAATTATTCAGTTCAGTTATCAGGGTACATTATAGTTAGTTTTTTATAAAAGTGAACGTTTACTTTGTAGCGAAAGATAACTTTTTAGCGCAGTAAAAGTAATTCTGTGTGAAATTTTCCTTTAAACTTCAAACAATAAGTACTGAGTTGGAACCCGAACGAGCTCTTTGACCAGGATTATTTGAACTCACCGGCAAAAACTTATAATGGTTTAGGTTTTTTTATCTGTTAATAGCTTAAAGCTAATAAACATTTTTATATAAAGAGAAAATAAACGCTTTGTCAGTTGTTATCATCATTACATTATAAATTTGCCCTTTTTTTAGCTTTACTCTTTATTCTCCACATAACAGAGTAAGCAAAGGGAACCTGGTAACCTAGTGTGTGTCTTAACACTAGGTTACCAGGTTCCCTTCTTTAAACCCTTTCCGCTGAATTCTCGAGTGTTGAGTGGCGGACCTCAACGCCAGTCTTTGCCTCGTTACCAGAGCGAGGGAATGAAAATATTAAATATTTTAATCCCTCGAGTGGGAATCAAATCCACAACTGTCGCGTATACAGTCGCACGTTTGTGCCCGTGTGCCACCACGGCCTCGTTACATTACCTGTAAGTATTATTGTTATAAGTAAACTTTACGATTCGAATATTTGTTTAGGTTCAGTAATTAAAGACATAACTGTCTGGTTGTAGGGAATATAACATAATATATGGACAATAAAACGCATCACACTGTCTGAATGTAAAAGCGACGGTTGTGGGTTTGATTCCCACTTGGAGAACGAATTATTAATACTTTCTCGCGTCTTTATGGTTATTCCTCCCTTTCGCGGCGTGGATTTTAGTAACTCAATAGTATTCAAATTGGGTTTGGTTTGAACACCACTTTTTTATGGAATTCAGCGTGAAGATAAAATTACACTTTATATTATAGAGGCCAGTCGTGGCGCAGGGGCACAAGTGTGTGACTGAAAACGCGACTGATTGTAGGTACGATCCCCACTCGAAACATATTCAAATTTATATTTATTTTCTTGCTCTGGTTTCGAGGCAAAATGCGTCGTTGAGCTTCACCACTCAACACGTAATGCCTGCAGAACTCGGCGGAAAATGGAAAACGAAGTATCCTAACACTACGTACCCTCAACCTACCCAGTTATGTACGGGATACAGCGTGAAACTGAAACACTTTATATTATATTGCAACTCTAACTAACATTTGTAGAAAGCTATTACCGAAACTACCATCAGCTAAAGTGAACTGGAAGTACTAATATTATTGAAAGCTAACATTTTACATAAACGTCGAACCTAAATTACCTTTATAGCAGTTGAATAACCAAATCCTTTACAAAATGGATACTATCAGCACTCAATCACATTTCCTGTTCAGTAATTCTTATAAACGGACAAGATAAGTTTAACGTTTTGCAAATTCAAAAATTATGCTTGACTCGAGCTGCCACCGCCATAACTTTTCTTTCAGACCACAGTCGGAAGCCTTTTAGAATGCAAATGTCTCCTGCATTTCGACTCTTTTAAAAACTATTTCTTAAAGGAAGCTAACTCGAACATTGGAGATTCCCAGAGATGAAGCCATTTCTTGAAATTTCGCAGGATATTAGATGACATTTGCTTCCAACATCTCTTAAGATGAAAAAATCCAATACTGTACTGTTACTTTATTACCATACAGGACCTTTAGTGATTCTATGACCAATTATCTCATTATTTTTAACCGTTTTCTTTAGCAGGAGGTTCTCAATTCGACTGTATATTTTTTTGTTTTGCTGGTTACCTCAGATCTTTTGACTGGGTGAACCGATTTTGATGATTCTTTTTTTGTTTGAAAACTTGTACTTAAACTAGTAGTTTATTTTATTTTGTCCATTTTTTAACAATGGTATCCATGAGAAAATTACATAAATCTTTCTATTTTTTATTAGAAAGGATACACTTCAAGGATAAGGTTGTGATTATGGAATCCGGTATAAATTAAAGAAGTAGGTTCTTTTTTTGTTAATAATTATAATTATAACGTTACGTATTTAGAGTTTAATGCTTAAATATACTCGTATTTCATTAAATCAAAATTTCCAAATCCATAGTTGAGGTCAGTCGTCCATTGTAAGTTCGCTTCCCAAACGAGAACATGAAATATTCAATATTTTAAAATACGGCGTATTAGTAAAACACGGCGTTGAATTCTCCCAGTTAATACACAATGGCTCCGGAATTCAGCGGGGGGAAATGGAAAACCAAAGGAAGTACCTTTATGGGAACGGAGTGTCTTAACACTCGTTTTCCAGATTCTGCCTACCCGGCTATGTGGAGGTTGCAACGTGAAGTTTAAAAAATAACTTTATTCCAAATGTTTTCTCAAATAGAACATTTTCATCAGGAAAATAATTAATTTTATAAAGTAGATAAAAGTTAAAACCGTTTAATGCACGAAATGTGTGTAATTTTTGCAGCTTCACGCATGGAGCCAGAAAGTCAGAGGGACACTAGTGTTAAGACACTCCGTTCCCCACTTTCGAATGAATTCTGGAGGCATTACGTATCGAGTGGCGAAACTCAACGCCGCGCTTTGTCTAGATACCAGAGCGATGAAATAATAATGTTAAATATTTCCTTTCCTCGAATGGGCATAGAACCCACAACCTGTCGCGTTTATATGACCGAACGTGTGTAATTCTTTTACAATTTAATTTACACACATATTTACAGTGGATTGTCGAACATCCTTTGGAGTCGTGTTTTAAATTGCACAATAAGCACAGACTTGTTTATGTTTAATTCCTCGGTCCCTATAATTTGCTTTAGAACGGATTCCTTTCCGTTATTACGTTGTGCAATTACAACGAATCCCGTTGAGTTGCACAGCGAGTGTCTGTTTTACTGTTTACTGTACACAAATAAAACTATTGTGCGCTCGTGAAATTATATTCCCGTTGACATTGTGAATATTTGCTTTAATTGAAATTGTATTTCCCCTAATTCTTTACTTTTTTTTATAGATTCACGCTGTATCCCGCACACAGCAGGTTAGGCATAGGGAGCCTAGTGTTATGACACTCCGTCTCCCATTTTCCGTCGAATTCTGGAGGCATTGCGTGTTGAGTGGCAGAACTCAACGCCGCGCAACCCATAACCTGTTCGTTTTATAATCACACCTTGAGTCCCTACAATTTTTCTGCTTTAATATCGGCATGTTCTTGTGTGGATAAATTTAAGCGACGAGAAATTTTATCGAACCTATATGGCTGTATTGTCACTTATTCACTTTTAAAATTTTCAGCGTAGACGAAAAATAATTAAGTAGTTAAGACACTCCACTATCTAGCTACTGTGTATATAGGGACATTGCGAGATACACGTAATTTGTGGAACCAGACCATGGAAGTACTTAAATTACTCCTGTTTTAACGATCCACAATTATTATAATTTTGAGGCCAGTCGTGGCGCAGGGGCACAAAGTGTGACTGTAAAATCGACTGGTTGTGGGCTCGATCCCTACTCGAGGAAATTAAATATTTATTTACATTTATATTTTCTGGTTTCGATGCAAAGCGCGGCGTTGAGTTCCGCCTCCAGAACTCGGCGGAAAGTGGGGAACGTAGTGTCTTAATACCAGGTTCCCTCTGCCTACCCTGCTGTGTGCGGGATACAGTGCGAAGCTAGCTGATTTATTTTATTTTTTATTTGATAAGATTTTTTATTTTTACCATTATTTCACATTTTAAATCAAACTATTTTACCGTATACATCGCATACATATTATACATTTTTGGAAATCCGGGTATACTGACCACGTATACCCGCGACCACGGACTGTTGCAAATTCTACGAAACGTAGAGTTTATAAAATGTACTATATTAAATATATAAGTGTATATATTTAGTATTGTACATTTTTGTGTAACCGTAGTCTCGTTGCAATGGCGTCACATTATTCGTTATAAATCTTTATTTTAAATTTTTTGTAGGTGGTTTCGCGAACACCACGAGCAGCTAATACCAATAGAAAAAACAGCGCTTTGGGCACGAGCGTCGGTGGTCGGCGGCCTGCTGAGTATACAGAGACTACAGCGTGAGGATGCTGGCAGATTTATCTGTTGGCTCAACAATACGGCTGGCGGCGAATCTGCTCATTTCACTATCATTGTTACAGGTAATGTCGAAATATTTTAAGTATAAAATTACGTTATGTTGAATAGAAAAATGATCACGCTTCACGCTATATCCCGCACACAGCAGGGTAGGCAGAGGGAACCTACTGTTAAGACATTCCGTTCCCCACTTTCTGCCGAATTCTGGAGGCATTGCGTTTTAAGTGGCAGAACTCAACGCCGCAAATATTCAATAGAAAAATGATAATCGTTTAATAATATATATTTATAATGATCTCATGATATAACATTTTACATACCAATGCCATAGTATGTGAGTTATCAATTAAAGTCTTGGATGAATGAATTAACAATTTATAAGATATTTAATAATAATATATAATATGCTATATATTAAGGGACCAGGACAACGCGCGCCATTTGACTGTAAACGCGACAGGTGTTGGGTTCGAGTCCCACTCGACGAAATAAAATATTATTTTCATTTTTCCGCTCTAATGTCAAGGCAAAGCGCGGCGTTGAGTTCCGCAAAACACGCAACGCCTTCAAAAAAATGAGGAACGAAGTGTCTCTCCTCTAGATGCCCTGCTACGTGATACAGAAACAAGAATACAGCGTGAAGCTAAAAAAAAGGAAAAAAAAATATAATAAAGATCTAAAAATATATATATGTAAAATTGTGCACTCAATAGCTTCACTCAACAGCTTTTGTTACGGCCTAGATTATGTTCATATATAAAGTTTTTGTTTTTTACAACAGAGGGTTATGTTAAAGCTATTCGTGCGTGAGAAACGTATTTTTCTGTCATATTCGACGCACGCGGGCCTCACTGCTCACTGACTGACGAGAATGGCACGCACGTTGTATATACGACTACAGATGTTGGGTGTATAGATACGAGAGAACGATCTCTCGAACGCTGTTTTGTCCTGTGTTTATAGGTTTTATATTATATGAACTTTTAATTGTTTCGAAATGTTTTAATATTTAATTTTCCCATTAATATTGTAAATGTGAAAGTTTATGAGGATGTTTGTTCCGTTTTTACGCAAAAACTACTGAACTTTAGCCTTAGAATTAGAATAGCAAGGATGTAATTTATATTTAAAAAATGTATAATTTGGCTATAATATAATAATGTATTTAAGCGGACAAAGCCGCGTTTGGGTATGTAGTATAATAACAATTTATCTAATAATAATTCATCAACGTAAAAATAAAATTAAAAATGAAAGTTTACACAGGTAACTAAACTTACCTGTTTTTATCTGTATTTGCGGTGTAATTTATATATTTTTTTATGCTAAAACTCGTCGTTAAAATCTTACGGCTCTGAAAATTATAATACAGAGCAAAAAAACTACATACCTATATACAATAAGTAATTGAATCCTATCTTAGTACTAAAAACCTTAGATCCTCAGTCAAATCAAATTTTCAATGAAATTTTCAATGAAAACAGAAATTTTCAATGAAATGCTTACACAAAAATAAACACGCACCCTCTTTACAGAACCAATATCCGTCCGTATAAAACCAGAACTACTACGAACAAAATCCAACGCAGATGTCAGTTTCGAGTGCAAAGTATCTGGTCACCCCATAGAAGTGGTATATTGGATACATGATGGCAAAGTCGTGAAAGACACTGAGAGAATTCGAATATCCCAGGATGGATTGAGACTACATATCAAAAATTCACAACAAAATGACCAGGGCTTGTATCAGTGCTTTGCGAGTAACACGAGAGATCAGGCGTATGGGGTTACGGAATATATTATCGATGGTAAGTATGGCCTTTATATAAATTTATGTGATTTTTTTACATTTTTCTTTTTAGTTTGGAGATCGGTGTGGACTTAAAATATTTAATTTTGTTGTAAATAAATATGCAAGATATTAATAAAATTTGTCCCAAAACTGTTTCCAATAAATTCCAATAAATTCCAATTTTTGGTTTTACAGATCTCGAATAGACCTGTAAAACCAAAAATTATAGCTTGTCTGACAGATACGGCTGTCCGGGACTTCATCCACAGATGGTTAAACTGGCCCTAAACTTTATAATACTAGATAATATAAATTCTAAATAGATAATTGTATATAGACTTTTTATAAAAGATTTTCCTCAACTAAATGTTGATATTTACATCGCACATAAAAGATCTGTCTATATACCTAATATATAGGTATATAGACAGATAAAGGGTGCGATGTTTTGTACTACCAATAAATGCCTTCCTCCCATCTCGTATTTCCCACCGCTTATAAAGGGTGTCTCCTCTGAAGATAACATTGTTGCTTTGTCACATTTTATAATATAATATAGACAAGTAAGCCAAATATTATTTCTGAATAAATATTTTAATGAAATCATCACATTTGTTTATACTAAATGAAATGTTATTGTAGTGTTCCATTTCACAAATTACATAATTTAATTTAGTTATTTTTTTGTCGTTTTCCGCATTTTACGAAGAGAAACCTATTTGAAAATACATATGTACCTTTATATTATATAATGATAAGCTTTTAACATAACAAATGTTACTTTATATAAGGAGGTAAAAGACTTGTTTATTCGCTTGCATTTTATGCAGATTTCTATTCGTACTTACGACACCGCCGCTATATATTTAGTGCAAGTAAGGTTAGGCTATTTAACCGACCTGTTCGGAATCCAGATCCATCCATCCAAATTTTTATACATTTTCTAAATAAATATTTTAAGGTTAGGCTAGTTATTTTATAAATTTATAAAATTTCCAATCTACCTATCCTAATTTATATAAAAAAAACTACTAAATCTATTTTACATTGCCATTACAAATACATAGTATATAATGGACTATAATATTCATATTATTTCATACTTAGCAAGCCGAAAGTTATATAGTTTACCGGTAATGTATACATAGATACAAGAAATAAACCGTAATGAGATATTTCTTTTCTAGCATCAGAAGGCCGGGGGCGAGCAACGGGGAACCGATCGAGGCGCGCACCCTTCGCGCGGAACACTCACACACACGACAACGACTGGAATTTTACCGGCACGAGAGGTAAAAAAAGTATTCTTCTTCTATTATTCTATCATTATATGTATTCGTAGTTATATGTATAAATCGGAAAACTTCTAAAGAGATTTATTCATACAATCAATAATTATCTATATATATAAAAGGACTTGTGCTGACTGACTGAGGTAAGACGCACGCAGAGCCGTAACCGCTGATGGTAGAAACGTGAAATTTGGGCAGATGTTTATTTTCATATTCTGGACATCCACTAAGAAGGGAATTTGAAAAATTTTTACCCTAAAGGAATGAAGTAGGGGTTGAAAGTTTGTATGGAAAAAAAATTTAATCTGCACCGATTTCTATAAAATTTGAAATTCAGATTCTTAAAAATATTTCATTGAACACGTGTTTCATGGTTTTTAAGAATTCACCCCCTAAGGGTTCAAATAAGGGGTTGAAAGTTTATATGGAAAAATCTTTTAATTGCCACCGATTTTTATAAAAATTAAAATTCAGACTGTTAAAAATATTTTATTGAACACGTGTTTCGTGTTTTTTTTAGAATTCACTCCTAATAAGCGGGCGAAGCCGCGCGCGCCCTCTAGTAAAATATATTTTAAATAAAACTATTTTAACTTAGCTTAGGGCATGTATCGAAGTCAGCTGTGTGTGAGCATACTGTGGATAAACCCAGCCACTACATTAGGTTTGATAAACCCCAAATCCTCGCTAAGGAAAACAGATACATTCCTAGAATGATCCGCGAGGCTATTGAAATACAAAAACATCCTAATTTCAATAGAGAGGACGGCTGGAAGCTTTCTACCACCTGGGACCCAGATCGGAAG
>JAATLQ010037733.1:0-62591 GCA_013421005.1 Heliconius erato x Heliconius himera | reverse complement strand
TACGGGCAGCAGGCGGTAGTTGGGGCGCGGCGGGCGGCGGCGCGGCGCGCACAGGCGGCGCAGCGCGCGCGCGCCCGCCCACGCGCCGCCGCCCGCCGCGCACAGCGCCGCCACGCCGCACACGCTTGCGTACACCACCGACCAGTCTGCGTGGGAACCTCGCATTAGGACTTTGAACACGTTACGTTGTTCCCTTTTAAATAGGGCAAATGGGTTGGCAACTCAACAGGCTAAGCTTCGAAAATTCACACTAGATTCCTTCTGCTTAGCCTGCTATATATCGGAAAAAGTACATTTCTATCCAGTCTATTTTAAAAAAAAATAAAAATATAAAATTAAATTAGCTTCACGCTGTATCCCGCACACAGCAGAGTAGGCAGAGGGAACCTAGTGTTAAGACACTCCGTTCCCCACTTTCTGCCGAATTCTGGAGGCATTGCGTGTTGAGTGGCAGAACTCAACGCCGCGCTTAACCTCGACACCAGAGCGAAGAAATGGAAATATAAATTTAAGTAAATATTTCATCTCCTCGAGTGGGGATCGAATCTACAACCAGTCGGTTTTGCAGTCACAACTCGTGCCGCTGCGCCACGACCGGCCTCTGCGGGAATCGCACCGCCCTCTATTTTAAAGGTACCATAATAAACAATAACAAACAAATAAGCGTAAAATACATCATTATTTTCAAAAAAAATCACATCGACTTTCCTGCTCCGGTTCTTATTAGGTTTGAAGAGTAATTGTAATGAACTCTAACTTATTTAACATTCAAATCAAATTTAATGTTCTTATTTTGAATAAAAATGTTTCAACTAATTTTTTTTTATAAGCAATCAAAAATATTAATTTCAGATCATAGAAATGACAAAAACATTTAAAAAAATATCAATGTTTTCATAATTTTAACTACTTTTTTAAATCATTAAATAACGTCCGCCATAATATGACGTTATATATCTTGTAACAAAATGTAAACATTAAAACGCAACCTTTGTGCTTTGATTTTTTATTAACAATATGTATGTATTTATTTATAAAATCAACTGCTGTCACAGCAGAACAATATGGCTTGCAGCACAAAAAATTGTAAATACAATAAGTATTTACAACTGTTTTTTGTATTTTTATAGTGGTTTATAAGGGCATTTTGAGCGAGTTGAGACATTTAAAAATGACTCATTTTTAAAAGTGTCTCAACTCGATTATTATTAAATACTTTGGAATTTATTCCATTTGCTTCTGCTTGGACATTGAGTATTAAGTGACGAAACTTAGTAATTTTGTGTAATAATATTGTAGATTTAAAATATGTATACAGGGTGGAAGAGGCAGCGCTCCTTTTAAGGAAGCAGCATATAGGGTAAAATATTTCAAACCCATACCTAAAGAAATTAATCAAGATGCCTCAACAGTTTGGACGTAGGATTTTTTTTTCATTTCACGATTTTTATCCATATCTGTATTTCGTGTGACGCAATTACGTATAGATCCCAATAACGTAAACACTTACTACTACAATAATACCACTAAAGGTTAAACATTTTTGAACTTTATCGCCAATACCTACGACTCGATTTCGGAATGAGGCGTGTGCGGCGGTGTTCCTTACATAGGTTTATGTGTGCGTGCGTCGTCTTTACAATGGCGTTTTATTTTAAAACGACAATTTTATTATTTATTTTGTTTGAAAAAATAACTTTTTCATTTTTCGGAATTTATTTTTTTCTGATTTATATTAGGCTTTTATAGAGTATATAAAACTGTGGTTTCATTTAAAGTGGTTCTTACACTTCCATCCTGTATATAAATAATTATGGGTTTTTTTTTTGTGAACAAAATTTTTTGCAAACGGTTTTTTTAGCATTTTTTATATTTCAACAAAAATTGGATTTGTGTTTATTTATTTCTCCACCGCTAAGATAGTGGTGGTGCAGTGGCACAGTATCTAATTATACACGCAACAGTTAATTACAGAAAAAAAATGTTGAGTTGACTTTTGTCACACGACACGACATGTAATATCTAAAAAATTAGACGAAGTGGGGAATTAAGAAAATGGCTAAACATCAGTAAAGTTAAAAAAATGTATCAAGTGTTGACAGCGTTATAGTATCAAAGCACAATACCACAGTCGGGCTGCGCGTCGGGCTGCGCCAGCGTGAGCAGGCTCTGCATCCAGAAGGCGTCGCAGCGGCACGTGCGCGTGGCCTGGTCGCATGCGCCGCGCCCCGAGCACGCCGACAGGCAGCGCCGCGAGCGCACGCGCCGCGCGCCCGCGCTCAACGCCGCACCGCGCGCTGCGCCCAGCGCCGCCAGCCCCTCCATGGCCGACGACTGTCATTACATACCACACTTTTACGTTTCATAAAAAAAATAAGTTACAAGGATAAAAATCTTATCTTGACAGAGCAGGGTAGGCAAAAGTAACCTTTTACATTAATACACTCCAATTTCCGCCGAATTCGAAGCGAAAAAGAGCGAAGAAATACAAATATTAAATATTTCATTTTCTCGAGTGGAAATCGAACCAGCAACTTGTTGCGTTTAAAGATGCACGCTTATGCGCCACGATTTACTTCTAAAAGTACATTTTTTTCCGATCACGGGACAGTCTATCATATTTCTAACTCTTAAAATTTTCGTTGCACTACTTCCTTTCGTTCACTCGTTTCAAAATTAAGATGAATACTAATGTCAATCTTAAGATACCGTTTTCATTAATTATATATTTATATATAATTAATGAAAACGGTATTTATAGAGGCCAATCGTGGCGCAGCGGCACGAGGTATGACTGTAAAACCGACTGGTTGTGGGTTCGATCCCACTCGAAGAGGTGAAATATTTACTTAAATTAACATTTCGATTTCTTCGCTCTGGTGTCGAGGTTAAGCGCGGCGTTGAGTTCTGCCAGTCAACACGCAATGCCTCCAGAATTCGGCAGAAAGTGGGGAACGGACTGTCTTAGCACTAGGTTCCCTCTGCCTACCCTACTGTGTGCGAGATATAGCGTGAAAATGATAAAGATAAAATATAAACGAAAACGACATCTCCAGATAGAGAGAACTTGACAGAGAAGAGAAAAAAAATTTGGAAAAGTAAGTATTATAATATTTTCAACTTCTTTTAACAGATAATACCCACAAATTCCACTTAATGTACCTCTTCAAATTCAGAGCTCCTTGACCTATTAAGTTATTTTTCTACATCAAAAAAAAAACGAAGTACCATTGAAGCTAAACGACATTCTATTCTATCCATATTAACAGATAATCTTCACTGTTGAAAAATCTCATAAAGTATAAAAAATGAATAAAACAATTACATAAAATAACAAATTACCTTCTCAGATAAAAAGAATACAATCAATGTATTGCCGGTATCCACTTCCCCGCGTATCTCAGTTACGTTTACCGTTATACCGTCTTTAAGGAGCAATGTCATCTTTTGTACGAAAGAATCAAGTTGACTCTTCGTAAATGTTGAAACGGGAATATTTAATGTCATTTCTAGTAGTTTCATGTCCAGAGGGTCCGGTTTCACTTGTACACTGACTGTGTCTCTGTCAGATTCGCCCTGATCGTCAGTTACTGTCAGTTCGAATACATATCTACCGGCTTCTATGTTGGTTAACTAAAAAAAAATATTATAAAATTATATTTGATTAAGTTTAATTAAACGGATATTTAATAATTTGATTGAATTCGATCAAAATGCAATTATTTCGATCAAATAACTACAAAAATAATATTTAAAAAAATATATAATCTTTTTGTTTAGCTTCACGCTGTATACCGCATAATATAACAGAGTACAAAGAGATAAATTAGTGTTAAAATACTTTATTCACCGCTTTTCTTCTCAAATCGAGACATTATATGTTGAGTACTGAAATTGAACACCGCGTTTTGTCTTGCTAGTGCAGGAATATATATAAATTGACAACAATTGATTCCGTTGAGTGAGATCGAATAAGCAGCTAATACTTGCTTATTACAGTCAGGAGCTGTCAACTACGGAACGATGGGCTCAATAATATTTTCATATACTATTTAAATCCCAAAAATAAAAAAAATCTTACCATAAGCACGGGTTTTGTATCAGAATTCAATATAACAGTTCCAGCGGCTAAGCCAGATCCGGATCGTGTCCATTTCCATGTGACGATACGGAAGTCGTCCGACGACTTCGAACCGTTTAGAATGAGCACAGATAGTGGAAGATTCAACACTTGATCTCCACCAGCGTCCGCTTTTGGTGGACTATTTTTATCTTTAATAGATTAAGAATAAAAAAAATATATCAAATAATTTCATTTTTGCTTTGTTTTAACGAATGATAAAATATACACATGCGAATATTTTTTTGTTAAAATATAAAAAAATATATTATAAGTAAAAACGGTGCATGAATAAATTTTATAATATAAAATATTATAAAATTACTGTTACGTTTCCACTTTCAAGAAACGATATCGTCCAACGACTTGAATCCATTTAGTACGAGCAAAGGTAATGGAAGATTTTACAATTACGTCGGATTTTTGTTTACTTTTTATCAAAACTAAATATAATTGCTAAAATCAAATCTGCGCAGCTTTCTATAGATAACTTTAGAGCGGCCACGTATTTGTATTTACAGTATGATGCTTACTTAGTTTTTACAAGTGTTAGAAAAAATATACATATGCTAATAAGTATTTGTTAATGAATTAAAATATATTATATAAAATATTATAAAATGAATATATATATAAAATGTATTCATGCCTTATTTACAATAAAAGCTTAATTAATTTAAATAAAAAGGGAACATAACGGAACTCTATAATCTGTTATCTTTTGGTTGGTTATTATTTAATTTATTAGTTTTTTCTAATCTTTACGTAATTTTATAGTTGTCCCTGTAAAAAAGAGAATTTGGAAAAATATCTCTTTTCGCTAATTTACCGAAAATGCTATTTGAACACTAACAAAATGCTATTTGAACAAAATGCCTTAAAATAGATTCAATGCACAGCCAAAAAAAGAATCAAATAAATCTAAATATAGAGAAAATTAGTAGAAAAAATTACCAGAGATAACTGGTAATTTGTCCTATTCTTTAATGTACAACACACAACAAAATACCAAATATTAATACATTAGTATAATATTTTTTTAATTTTCATCTTTGCGCTTTATTTCTATTGCGATATAGCTGAACAGGTCGAAATCTAGATCTACGTTAAAGCATGAAACTTAAAAAACAAACAATCTTAATCTAATTTTTTTTACAACTTACTTTGCGTTACCGTAACGGTAACATTATCGGACGCCGAATTTCCATTGTCATCGAGAACAGTGAGTGAGAACACGTACTGTCCCTTAGTAAGTAGAGTCGCGTTCGCTATGGACTCGTTGAACCCGACAACGCTAGAGTTAGTGGGGCCGGAGAGGCAGCGCCACGTGTACGCGACTATGCGGTGGTCGTCGTGCGACAAGGAACCGTTGAGGGTTATCCAGGTTTGCGGTAGTGATATGAACTGCAATGTATTATGGAATGCTTGATCTTGGAACATCCTACTAGTAATATAAATGTGAAAGTTTGTGTGGATGGATGTTTGTTCCACTTTTACGCATAAACTTCTGAACGGATTTAGACGAAACTTTACAGTAATATAGCTTATACATCAGAATGACATACATGTACATAGGCTACAATTTATATAAAAAAAATGTATTATATGACAATAACTGTAAGCGGGCGAAGCCGCGTGTGGGCCGCAAGTGTTTTTATATAATATATATATAATGATTATACTAGTTTTCAACCGCAATTTTGTTTTCCCTGACTTAATGACTGTAAATATAGTGTCCCGTTCTTTCCCCGTGGAAATTGAGATATTTTCAATCACTTCCCAAAATACACGTCAATGAGCCTAGATTATATAACACTCCTCCTCCTGCTTTATTATGGAATGTTTTATATGTATTTTTTTAAATTTTAGTAAAGTTAAAATTTATTTGTACAATAATATTAATATTTATTAATACAAACATTTAGATGATTAATTAAGTCAATTACGTGCATGCTGTTAATAACTAATAATTTGTGTACAACTTAATACGTTATACGTCTTATATAACATATACATCATAATTACAATATAACAAGATAGAATTTATGTTTCATACAACAATTTTAAATAGTAATTTATTATAACAAAAAAAAACATTTTATTTTTAACTCTACTTATCAGAGCATAATTTTTAATCTCTTTTTCCGGCTTTTTACTGCAAAACTGCGGAGAAAATCTACTGTTAAGACACTCCGTTAACCACTTTCCGCCGAATTCTGGAGACATTGCGCGTTGGCAACGCCACGCTTTACCTCAAAAACCAGAGCGAAGAAATGGAAATATAAATAAAAATAAATATAGAATTCCCTGGCGTGGTACTCACGGCGTCGGCGCCCGCGTCGGCCACGGGCGGCGTGTTGGTGGGCGGCTTCACGAACACGTGCACGTCCGCCGTCGACGTCTGCCCCGACGAGTCCGTCACGCGCAGCACCAGCGTGTACACGCCCTCCGACAGGTTGGACAGCTGCGGAAGCATTTGTTCACGTATTATATATATACATTAGTAAGTGTAAATACCTGCGTAAATTGAATTTTGGGTTATTACGTTCCTAATTAAACAAAGCAAAAGGTTCGGAAAACTAACTAACTAACTAACCACTGACTCGTCGACTGTGTTGTAGCAATATATATATATTTGCTTTGACTTTACCCTGAATATAGAGGGAGAGAAAACTAGTCTTAAGATCATTCACCGTGTCTTATTTGAAACAGTGCGTGCAATACACACACACACATACAGCAGTAATAAACAGAAAGAAAAATAAGTTATGGATATGAACTTGTATTCAACTGATTCCAATAGGTAATTGGATCCATAACTGTCGGACTTACAGGCAGACACTACCAATACACCCTCTAAATACCTAAGCTCTGTCTTTATGAGGAATTATAATATTAATAGACAATTAACAGGACTTGAAAGTAAAAGGAAAAACAAATAAAAATATAGAAATTATCAAAATTTAAAAACAATTACTGCTGTAAAATACCCGTAAAAAACATTATATCTTTACAGATATATTCTATTTATTTGCAAACATCAATTAGTCAACTAATATATTTTTATTATATAGGGAGATAATAAGTCGAATATGTCCTTGTAAATGTTATCTAACATGTAAATATGAAAAATTATCGTATTTCTTGGAATTCTAACGTTAAATACAAATATTCCATTAATACATGTTATTTTATATATTCATAACTTATGCTATCTTATACAATAAATGTAGAGAAAGGTTTATATAAATTGTAAAAGAAATAAAAAAACGTACTTGCAAGTATGGCGAATGTGTATTTTGCATATCAACAGCTTTATTTTCATCTTCAGCAGATTTCGTCCATTCCCACGATGTAATTTCATGATCGTCAGTAGAGAGACTACCATTTAGGGTTAGGTTGTTATTCGGTAGGTATATTATGACGTCTTGACCTGCAATAATTATAATTATATTATATATTTTTTCCTAGTTCTGGTAACGGAGTTTGCTTCAAATAATAATAATAATAATAATAATAATTTCCTCAAGTGGGAATCGAACCCACAACTCGTCACGTTTACAAGTCGCAAGCTTCTGCTTTTACACCACGAATGGTTTCAAATGCGTAATTGGAATAATTAAGAGTTGTGAATGACAAATGACACATTCTGAGAGCCTAGTCACTATGATCGTAGGTACAGTGGGTTATTTCGAAATTATTAACGCGAAGTGAAATAGCCTTCCTTGATAAATGGACTGTCCTATGCAGAACTATATTTTTTTATTTGAATCTTTAGTTCTTGAGATTAGCGCGTTCAACCAAACGAACTCTTCTAATATAATATAATTAAATAAAGTTGATGCTGACTCGGGAACCTAATGATATAGTTCCTCTCAGCAGAACTCTTTTCCTGTAGGACTAATATTACTAACATTTGTATTTAACTTGCATGATGGATCCAAATTCAAGTAATAGCCTAATTAAAAAAAAATGATTTTGTTAAATAGAAAATTAAAAATGTTACCAGCATTTGCTTCCGGTGGGTAGTCAGTGTGATTTAACACAGTTATGTTGGCTGTAGTAGAGTTTTTCACATGATCAGAGTCTTCTACTGTAAGCTTAAATGTATAATTTCCAGGCTGCTTGAGATCTTTTAGTACTAACGTAGGTCTGTCTTCTAAAGGCGGTTGGTATCCGATGGGACCCGCAGAAAGTTCCCAATGCCAGGATATTATTGCATCATCATCCTTAAAATTATTTATTACTATAAAATTATTTAACTATTTTTAGATTTAAACAATAAAAAAGTTAACAAATTGAAGGCTTGTTACATTTTTATTTTTCACTTTACGATTGAAATATAATACTTTTCATGTAATCGTTTTTTAAATGATGTACAAAGCAAAGATGTGTGAGAAAATAAAAAACAAATCTTAATTTTTTTTTCAGCTTCACGCTGTATCCTGCACCAGCAGGGTAGGTAGAGGGAACCTAGTGTTAAGACACTCCGTTCCCCACTTTCTGCCGAATTCTAGGCAGAACTCAACGCCGCGCTTTGCCTCTACACCAGAGTGAAGAAATGGAATATATAAATTTAAGTTAATTTTTCGTCTCCTCGAGCGAGGATCGAACCCACAACCAGTCGGTTTTACAGTCACACTTTTGTGCCGCTGCGCCACGACTGGTTAAATAATTTTGATGTTTCCTTTTATATATAATCCTTTTTCTGATCTGCAATCTTAATTAGATAACGTATTTAATTATTAGATAGATTAGATATTTAATAGTTACACTACATTCTACTTTACAGTTTACTTCAAAACATAAAAAACTATACATACATACAATATATACATACTTTACTTGCACTGCCATCCAAGACTGCACCAGAATTAGGTAATTTAACAGTTTGAGACTGCGGCGTGATCACAACTAATGGTGCCGTATTGATTCTCTTCGGCGGCAACACCGTCACGTTCGCGAACGCCTCGCCATACGAATTTGTCCCGTTCACTGTCACTTTGAATCGATATTGGCCTTCGGTGAGGTCTTTTAGTGTCATCGTACCGCCATTTTGAATCATGTTACCTTAAATGTTATCAGATTATGGAGAAGCGGTTGTGACGCAGTGGGAGAACGTTAGGTGTACGCGACGGTTGTAGGTTCGATTTCCATTCGGGGTAAATAAATTAATATTCATTTCCTCACACGTCGCGCTTTGTCTCCTTACCAGAGCAAGGAGTTAAAGCGCGACGATGAGTTATGCCACTCAATACGCAACATGAGAAATAGAGTGCCTTAACACTATATTCCTTTTGCCTTTTCTGATATGCGGGAAAAAACGTGAGCTGCTGAAGTATTTTTTTTCAGACAATGCATTTGATTTTGTATAGCTTAATAGCATGTATCGTTTTTTTGGCTGACATGAGATATATTAGAGATGAAATTTTTAAATATTATGAAATATTAGGATAAAAAGTGAATTTTGGAATAAACTGCCATCATCATCATGTATCATATTTATGATTATAATATAACATTTTAAAAACATTCTATATCAAAAACTTTATTTGTTTTTGGTTATACCTGTAAATCCACCCTTCGGTTGATCCACAAGAGTCCAAGCATAGTTATAGTGACTCATTGTTGATTTCTCATCAGGTATAGTATATGCAGCTAAAGTTACTTCATTATCCGGAAGTTGTACCTATGTATAGATTAAAAAATATACATTTATAGTCAAGGATGGGAGCTCCATAACCATAACTGAAACTATTGGACATACAAAATAAAAAGTTATTCATAACAAAATCCGATATGAAACTTTCAGATAATTTTGTATATGGGCATAGTCTAAACGACATTTATTAAGACAGGTTCCTGATTTTGCCTTGCCCAGACTACACTTTAGTACAGATTTATGAAAACTACAAGTTTTGTAACTAGCATAAGATAAATCACGAATATCACAAATTGTTTATAACAGATTCTTTAAAAATTAATTTGCAAAAATTCTAGAAAGTGTAACCGAAATCACCCATAACTAATATGATCTGAAATAATTTTATATTCATAACCAAAATCTATTTTCTCTTTATTCCGCATCCGTATTCAGGTACGAAATGTTATTTTTGTGACATCCCTGATTACAACATAGTAATGAGATCAAAAAAAAATTGTTACTATACCTCTGATTTGAGGTCGTCGTCAGGGGCACATGCGTGCTACTATAAAGGCGACGGTTGTGGGTTCGATTCTTACTCGCAGGAATATTAAAGAAACTCATTGTAGTAACAAAGTCGGCAAGCGCGGCATTTCGTTCCGTTCCGTTCGCGGAAAGTCGAGAAAGGAAGTATCTTAATGGGAACAGAGTGTCCTAACAATAGATTTCCCAGTTTCCTACTGTCTATTCTGTTACGTGTGTGAATCAGCATGAACCTAATTAAAAAAAAACATACCTCTTTAGACGATATTGAAACAGTCAAGTTCTGTGTTGGAAGAGGTTTATCTATATTCAATTCATCTGATTTTGTATCTGAAACTAAATCACTACTTTTTTTCATAGATTCAACAGGCATAGTAGGGCCTTTGGAAAATGGTCTTCTCGGGACACATGCACCTTGGGTGTTTTCTTCAGTGCCAAGTATGCATTTACAAATACCATTTCTTGTTTTAAGTCCTAGAGGTATACATTCTGCATTAAAAGGACAATCATCAGCCCCAACCTCGCATGAATTTTTCTCAAGAAATCTTGATGCTAACATCATCTCATTATCACTGCTATCAGTATATTTATCATAATTTTGTTGTTCCTCATCATCCATACTGGGTAAGTTGTTAATAAAATGTGTCAGAAAATTGGATTCATCATCATCAGGTAAGTCATTGTGATGGTTTGTATAAGAATATATTGTCTCTTCTTCAGGTGAAAAGTTATTGTTCAATTCTCTAAAATTTGATTGATCCAAAATTTCTGACCAAATTTCTGGAAAATATATTTAAAATAATATAATATTTACATAGGACATTATAAATAGAACACATTTTATGAAAGCTATATTTGCTAAACAAATGTAATTATGGTTGTGGTGTAGAATTCATATTATGAATGTTGTCCACAAAAATACTTTTTTTTACTTATTTAGAAAATGTATAAAAATTTGAATGTAGCAGGACTCGAACCCCCGCCTTCTGGAAAACCGACCAGGCACTCTGACCACTGAGCCTTACGTTCGGAACGTATGGCTCAGTGGTCAGTGGTTCAAATTTTTATATGTTTTCTAAGTATTCTTCTTTCCTAAGTGTGGAATAACACTTTAAAAAATGTTTAAGAATACTTTTTGTTTTTTTTATTTTTATATATTTCTAAGCACAAACATTTTCTTCTTTTAAACCTTAAAAATCTTATAAGATTGAGGCTGTCTTGGGGCAGGGGTACGATCGTACAGCTGCAAAAAAATACGTGTGAGATATTGAATATTTTCATTTCTCTCTGGTAACGAGGTAAAGCACAGCCTAGATTTCTACCACTCAACATGAAATGCCTAAAGAATTTGGCGAAAAGTGGGGAACGGAAGTGTCTCAATAGGCAATAGATTGTTGTAACAGCTACCAGGCTCTCTCTACCTATGCTGCTATATGTGGGACACAGCATAAAGCAAAAAAACCTAATCTAAGCTTGATATGGTCAAAAATATAATATATATATATATATATATATATATATATATATATATATATATATATATATATATATATATATATATATATCATTGAGTTTATTTAAATAATCAAATTACTGCTAGCCTTGTTGATAAAAGTGCTTTAAATTTAGGCAGGGCAATCCTAGCTTTAAGACCCAAATACTGACACCAGAGTAATGAAATGATAAAATTTCATTCCTGAGACTGGGAATCAACGTAACTGTCATATTTGTATGTAGTGTACCAAAATGGATAGATAATATAATTTAAAACATACACTTACCATTAGGCAAAACAGGCTTAACAAGAATCATTGAAACATGTGTCTCCCATTTCCTTTCACCTACCCTTGGCAGTGGCAAGCAGAGTTCATCACTGGCACATTCTACATGGAAACATCTGGATTCCACAATGAATACAATATTACAGGAATCAGCAAGGCAACATGCCATTACACATTGTCTTAGACCCTTTAAATCTGTTTTTTCAGTAAAGTTACCAGCAGTTAAATTGCCTAAAAAATTGGAAAATATTTATTTTTATACTTATTAAGAAAACATATAAAAATTTTAATGTAGTGGGATTTGAACCAATGCCTCTTTAGAAACCTGGACGGTTTCTAAAGAGGCATTGGTTCAAAAGTCAAACCGTCTGGTTTCCAAAAAGAAAATCAAATTTTATACGTTTTCTTAATAAATATTTTTCTTTCATGTGTGGAATATCACGTTAAAAATGTAAAAAAATATTTATGTAATAAAAAATTTATTACTTTGTATTCATATTATGTAGTGTGATATTGTTTTGTTACGTTATCCTTAACACAAACTAAGTAAATAAATCCTAACTGTATTAAAAAATCATAATAATCCCACTTACCTACTGGCATATGGTTATCGAAATTTTTGGGATATAGTTTAGGGCATTTATTTTTCTCATAGTTATTATTCCAATTTTTGCTATATAGTGATAAGGCTACTTTTATATTAATACAAAGTAATAGCGTAAAAAGCCTTATAATCTTATACTTCATTATTACTATAAATAATATAAAATATCACCAACTAAAATGATTCTAAGCTGCTAAATCGTTTTAAACATAATATAAAATAATAGTTATCTGGGCTAGAGGAAGTAAAAGGTTAGAGATCCGTAATTTTTGCGTAGGCGAATAGATAATACGATTTGTTATTCGAATATTTACATTAAACAAATAATTCATTTCACAGTATGTTACACTTTTTGTCAATCTTGGTTTGGCAGTTCTGTCATTCTGTGCACAGAACACATATACCCAAAGGACTTGATTATGTGTCTAGTCTTTGATTATTTATAATCTGTAATTCAGTATGTTAAGCACCGTACAATGAGGTTGACAGATTTTTTTCTACTTTAAGTTAAATAAATAAATAAATCAAATAAATCAGCTACATGCTGTATCTCGCACACAGCAGGGTAGGCAGAGGGAACCTAGTGTTAGGACTCTCCGTTCCCCTCTTTCTGCCGAATTCTAGAGGCATTGCGTGTTGAGTGGCAGAACTCAACGCCGCGCTTTGCCTCGACACCAGAGCGAAGAAATGGAAATATAAATTTAAGTAAATATTTCATCTCCTCAAGTGGGGATCGAACCCACAACTAGTCGGTTTTACAGTCACACTATGTGCCGCTGCGCCACGACTGGTCTCTACTTACTGCTTACTTTAAGTTAGATTTTTTATAATTATTTCAACTGCAAATATGTAATTGATTTTAAATTTATATTTACTATGAATAAATAATTATTTGGCATTCATTAAGGGACAAAAAGTGTTCCCATGCTCATAATATTGTACAAAATATAACATTTATATAATTTCTATACGGTTTACAATTTTATAATTTCTACCATATCCTAAGTAAATAATATAAATGGTAATACTACCTAATAATATTTTTTTTATTTTATGAAATAATTAATGATATCTGTATTATAGTTATTATATTTATTCACTAATGCATTGAAGTTTATATGTATAGAAACTTTATATTTTTCTTAGGTGTTCCAGATGTTGTTTTAAACTTTTTATCAATTTATTTGTAAATTAAATAATGATAAATAATGTTAGGTTAGTTCTACTTAGACTTAATCTGTTTATTAAAAAAAATATGTATAATATTATTTTTTTGTAAAAGCGACACTGAAAAGCGTTTGTTATTGTTTAACGTTTGAGCTAGCTATATAGAATTATTATCACAATAATATCAATGTCACCAGTCGCCGCGCTTAACCTCGACACCAGAGCGAAGAAAATATAAATTTAAGTAAATATTTCATCTCCTCGAGTGGGGATCGAATCCACAACCAGTCAATTTTACAGTCACACACACACAGTTCGTGCCGCTGCGCCGCGACTGGCCTCAAAATTAGTATAAATATATAGATATATCTAGGTATTTCAATGTAGCAATAATCTATTGAACTGGTTTTTAATTAGACATGTTTTGAATTTACTGCAATAAATGAAATTACCCTATAGGTGCATTTTATTACTATTGTATTGTTTTTTGCTTTATGTGTAGCATTCATTAGATTTCAATATGGGTGCAGGTCAAATTGGAGGAATAGCAACAATGTGTAATTATTTCATCTAATATTTGTAGCCTTTATGGTGAAAAAAAAATGCTGATAAATATAGTAGATTTATGAATACATCAAATGAGTAACATTTTATCATTTTTACAAAAAAAAAATAACAAAAACAACTAGACTAAATAGTGATACCAGTCGTGGCGCAGGGGCACAAAGTGTGATTGTAAAACCGACTGGTTATGGGTTCGATCCAAACTAGAGGAGATGAAATATTTACTTAAATTTATATTTCCATTTCTTCGCTCTGGTGTCGAGGACAAGCGCGGCGTTGAGTTCTGCCACTCAACACGCAATACCTCCAGAATTCGGCAGAAAGTGGAGAACGGAGTGTTATAACACTACTCGTGGGTTCCCTCTGCCTACGCTGCAGTGTATGGAATACAGCGTGAAGGTGATTTATTTGATTTATTTTGATTTTTTACTAAATGGTAGTTGGTATAAGTACTATGTATTAATATTAACTTTAAGACGCCGACTGCAAAATTTCGTAAAGCTAAGATGTTTTTTTTTTTACTACATATATTATGAAATTATTGTTGAAATTGAATTGCGTATTATCAAGACTAAAGACAATAAGTTCGTGCTTAGATCAAGTATTCATGATGACTGTCTTTAAATATTAGTGGTTAAGAGAGATCTAAGTACGTTGTATTGCCAATTCATCATTAATTCGAAAAGTGTATTTTAAGTGGATATAGATTTCAACAATGCTGCTGGTTTTCAAGGAGTGCCTGCTAAAGTTACAGAAGGCCAATTTATAGTAAGTTTAATAGATAAACATTTTTATTTAAAATCGTTTAATTTGCCCTATTTACATTTATCTATGTATATTTCGTATACTAAAATTTACATTTACAACAGGTACATTATCTGTCTCACGCTATGCTGTTCTGCGTAGGGGCACTTATAGAGGCGCATGTTGTTGTAACACCAGCCATATGTGTTTTTGGCGAAAGGTATAAATTTAAAGTGTTCGGCGGTACCCACAGATTTTTAGAAAATACAGGAACAGATCGGCTAGTTCATCACCTCTGCATACATAAAGGTAAAAAATATATATGAAAATGATAAATTCAAAGAAATATGAGTAGAGTATGTAATTTAAAAGGAAGGGTAAATTTAAAATTTGTCATTCAACTCTGTCTGTCACATCATATAAACAAGTATGTCCCTATTCCGATCTAGTTACATATCATGGGCATATTAGTTATTGCATATATTTTTATATAAACTCACAAAAATGGACGTGAAAAAAGTCTGGGGGCACGGCAGTGCCCCCGCCAAGTCGATGTCCCTATTCCGATCTAGTTACATATCATGGGCATATTAGTTATTGCATATATTTTTATATAAACTCACAAAAATGGACGTGAAAAAAGGTCGTTTTCTGGAATACACTAGCTACAAAATAAGATATAATTTTTATATCCAAGCTACAAGCTACTAAGCTAGCTTTATAAAACGTGACGAAAATAAAAAAAAAATACTATTTTATAATCATATTTTACAAACGATACCAAAAAACTAAAATCAGAATTGTCTTTTTAGGATATAACCACACTTTACGATTCCAAGAGTGCTCAACAGACAACTTGGCTCTATTGGTACTTAATCAACAATTTTCTTTCCACAAGCGAGAGCCAAGCACCGAGTATATAGTAAATAGAATTCGTTATGGTGTTGTAAACGACTTGGATAAACGTATTGGTGATCCTACGTGTCGTTTTTACGGCTGGGGTAGTAGACGCAACGTAAGCCTCTATTTATGTTTAATTTTGTATGTACGGCCCAATGCATTTTTTTTTCTTGACGCTGTATCCCTCACAGAGCAAGATAGGCAAGGGAACCTAGTGTTAAGACACTCCATTCCCCATTTTCCATCAGATACTAGGGGCAATGCGTGTTGAGTGGTGGAATGAGTTCCGCCGCTCTTTGAATTAAACCAAATCGAAGAAATCAAGTCATTGCCGTGCTTTGCTTCGACACCAGCGGTAGATAAAATGGAAATATTAAATAAATATTTCATTTCCTCGAGTGGGAATTGAACCCACAACCTGTTGCATTTACTTGGCACCCTTTACCTACAGTTAATAAAGAGAAAATTATTATTTGTATCTTTTACGATGTGAAATTAAATTTAAAGAGATGAATTTTATAGGGTTATCTTATTCCTCTGCTAATACGCCTATACAGAATGGATGTTTCTATTTTACCGTCGGACCGATGTTACAAAATGTGGAATAATAAAAATAAATATCTTTGTATTCAACAGCCTAAGTGTAAGGTAATATCGAAAAAAATCATATTTAAAAAAGACATAAATAATATTATTAAATTAGTATAATATAATAATTTTCAACAAAACAAATATATATAGAAAATAATCTAGTATAGATTTTTTTGATATAATAAAGCGAAAGAGTTTGTTTGTTTGTTTAAACGCTAAGATTTCTGGATCTACTGGACCGATTTACTTATGTTTGGTTTTGTATGAAAGCTACGTTACGTACGTCTATAGCACACCGCACTGAAGTGCGGTGTGCTATAGACTATATAACATGGTGAAAGTCTTAGTTAGGCTTAAATAACGAAATAACAATAATAATGAACGCCATAGAATTGCTTTAAGCGTTTTTTTTATTAGATAAAGATATTGAAACTTGCTTTTTGAGAAAATGTAAATTTAAAATAATTAAATGCTTCGTTAAGGGCCGCTAGTATAGGGACGAGTCCTGCAAGGGGCACCTTTACCACCGATTTCGTCCTCGGAAGCAGCCATGTAGTGTTTTTCTCGAAATTATTGAATGTATAAATTATATTGATTATATAGTTTATGTTGAATATTTTATGGCAAATACAGCGTAATAAAAGAATTATTAGTTGTATGCGGGCAAAGCCGCGAGTGAGCCGCTATTAATATATAAAAATACATTCCCAGTACAATATTAGGTATAATTACGTTTTATTTAAGTTGTATATATAGTCCAAGGATTAGAGTCGATTTTTAGTATAAAATTTAATCGTTGTCTTAAAAAAAACAGTTTAACGCTGTGTCCCGCACACAGCAGAGTAGGCAGAGGTAACCTAGTGTTAATACACTCCGTTCCCCACTTTCTGCCAAATTCTAGAGGCATTGCGTGTTGAATGGCAGAACTCAACGCCGCGCTTTGCCTCGACACCAGAGCAAAGAAATGAAAATATAAATTTATGTAAATATTTCATCTCCTCGAGTGGGGATCGAATCCACAACCAGTCGGTTTTACAGTCACACCTTGTGCCCCTGCGCCACGACCATTCATTCCGACCATTGTCTTATTCCGACTAAATTTTCAATGTTTACCTAAGTGACATCATATCTATCTGGTACTTTAAAATACGTACGATTGAAACATACCATATCCATATATGTACATAAGTTTGTAAAGTTAAGTAAGTTTTTCTCTGATAAATATTTATTTTTCCTACAGTCTGAAAAGCATGGAGCGTTATGTCCAGTAAGTTGTTTGTTTACGTCTTCACCTACCCATATAATGTAAATTTGTTATATGAGCTGTATTTACTTTAAGGTTGAAGTAGCGTGACAATACTACGCTACGATTTCCTGTTGCGTATGTTGTAAATATTTTCTTTGCTCGTTATATAAGATGATGAGAATTGTTTATTCTTCAAATGTTAAAATAAGAAATCAGCATCACGCTGTATCCCGCACGCAGTGAGGGTATACAGAGGGAACCTAGTGTTAAGATACTCCGTTCCTCACTTTCCGTTGAATTCTGGTGGCATTGCGTGTTGTATAGCGGAACTCAACGCCGCGCTTTGCCTCGATACCACAGCGAAGAAATGAAAGTATAAATTTAAATAAATATTTCATTTCCTCGAGTGGGGTACGAACCCACTATCGCGTTTACAGTCACACTTTGTGCACCTGCGCCACGACTGATCTCTATCACTATTGCGTATCTTGTAAATATTTTCTTTGTTCGTTATATGAGATGATGAGTATTGTTTACTTTTCTGCAAACGTTTTACTCATTATTTAACCAAAGTGTTTTTGTTTATTTAAAGGAATTATTATGATAGTTATCTAATGTAAAATTCATTGTAAGTCATACACGTAGATTCCTAAGCTCTTATAAGAGTTCTATGAGTTAGTTAAAGATCAGAAGAGACATAAGCGTGCATTTGCAAGGTTGTGGGTTCGATCCCTACTCGAGGAGATGAAATATTTAATATTTTCATTTATTCGGTCTGGTATTCGGTACGTCGCTTAGCCTCGTTGGCTAAGCGACGTTGAGTTATGCCACTTGACATGCAATGTCCCCATAATTAGGCGAAAAGTGAGGAATGTAATTGTCTTAATAGGAACACGAGGTTCCCAAGCTGGGTTAGCTGGGTAGGCTGTGTGCAGGATACAACGTGAAGTTGAAAAAAAAAAATAGATTGTTCCATTCTAATTTTACTTTTAAGGATGACTTGGGGACAGTCCTCGTGTGTTCTGGCTATGTGCAAGGCATAATGACTTCACGGCTAATCGACCGACCCTGCGGCGTCGGTTTCCTTGATCTGAGCCATTATAACAAGTTCCTCACATGTGGTGTGGACGATTCTCGTGACGTCATAGACCATGAGGACATACTCGCTTTCGATTTTAGCACTGACCACACCTTACCCACTCCGTCTCTACTGACCACCGTTCATAATACTACAATTGAAGCTACAACAGAAACAAAACGATAAAATATCATTCTTATTTTTTTTCTTAAACATTATAATTTATAATATATATTTTTTGTATAATCTGTAACTGTTTGATAAATATGAAATAAAATAAAACATATAATATTATGGAATAAATATAATTATATTCTTAAATGTCTCGTCTTAGTACTTTTATTTGATGACCTTTAACAGGAAATAAAAGCATTTCAACTTTGAGAGGTCCCACTTCATTCGCTTCTACTTTGTATGTTCTCACAATGCTCGAAATTATGCTTTTTATTATAATCATACCGAAGTTCCTTCCTGTAAAAGATAGAC
This sequence comes from Heliconius erato x Heliconius himera, assembly GCA_013421005.1. Taxonomy (NCBI): domain Eukaryota; kingdom Metazoa; phylum Arthropoda; class Insecta; order Lepidoptera; family Nymphalidae; genus Heliconius; species Heliconius erato x Heliconius himera. The sequence continues at coordinate 43,123 of JAATLQ010037733.1, read as the reverse complement.
AAAAAATCTATGATGTGTTTTGCAAAATTGCAGGCCTTTGTTGCAAACATACCAACATTTGGCAATACGTTTCGCTGTCGTCATAAAAAAACCCAACCGAATTGAGAACCTCCCTTTTTGAAATCGGTTAAAAATAAAAGTATACAAAACAATATTAACTTTTAATAATTTAAAATTTAAATCATCTCTTGTGGTTTTAGTAAATTAGGTAAGAAATAGAAAAAATATATAGCCTATTGATACTATTATGTTAAGATTTAGTTATTATTTGTATTATTTAACAGAATAAATAAATATAAAATAATATTTTGAGGCCAGACGTGGCACAGAGGAACAAGTGACTGTAAACGCGATAGGTTGTGGATTCGATTTCCAAACGAGGAATTATATATTTAATATCTTCATTTCTGCGCTCTGTTGTCGATGCAAAGCGCGGTGTTGAATTCCACAACTCAACATGTAATACATTAAGAATTCGGTGGAAAGTAGAGAGCGGAGTGTTTTAATACTAGACACCCTCTGCCTATCCTGCTAGATGCAGGATACAGTGTGAAGCTGAAAAAAAAAACATTTAAAAAATAAAAACAAATCTACCTATACAATTTCTGGAGCCATAACTGAAAGGTATAAATGCAGCGGGATGTCTGTTACCGGAGCGTTCTGGAAGAAATCTGTCCGGATCAAATTCATCTGCGTCAGTACCCCAAACCAGTTTTGAGCGGTGTATCGCAAATGACCCAATCACAGCTCCTACACCTGCTGGTACCGTCACTTTGCAGTTCGCTGGAAAATTAAAGGGCGAATGTTAAAGAGGCCAGTCGTGGCGCAGGGCCACAAAGTGTACCTGTAAATCGACTGGTTCGATCCCCAATCGAGGAGATAAAATATTTATATACATTTATATTTTCATTTTTCACTCTGGTGCCAAGGGGAAAGCGCGGCGGTGAGTTCCGCCACTCAAAACGCAAAGCCGCCAGAAATTGGCGTATAGTGGGGAACGGAGTGTCTTAACACTAGGCCTCCCTCTGCCTACTCTGCTGTGTGCGGGATACAGCGTGAAGCTGAAAAAAATAAGAATGTTAAACACTTATTTGTCACATAAGAGGAGTAACCGCTGGTAAGTACCTCCTCTTCTGTTCTTTTTCTAGATAGACTCGATGGTAGTGTAGAAATAAAACTTCTTCTTAGTAGAATCAAGTGTGTATTGTTAGTGATATGGTCGCGATCTTAATATAGTTAATTTTTTTGTTAGTTTTACGCTGTATCCTGGGTAGGCAGAGGGAACCTGAGAACCTAGTGTTAAGACACTTCGTTCTCATTAAGACACCTCCGTTACCCACTTTCCTCCGAATTCTGGAGGCGTTGTGTGTTTAGTAACGAACTCAACGCCTTCCTTGCAGTCTTAACACTAGGTTTCAATCTGCTAACCCTGATGCGTGCGGAATACAGCGTGAAGCTGATTTATTAAGTACAAAAAAAAAAACAACGACACATACGTAAATAAATTTCTTTATCAATATTTCTCGCTATTATTGGAACAACCGTGTAGAGGCGCATACTTTCTTTTATTATTCTCTCCAAATAGTTCATTTTATGAAGATCATCCTTAGTAGCTCCAGATTTGGAATTGCCAAATATATGTTTTTGTCTAAAAATATAATAAACACAATATTAAGTTCTGTCTTAATTTTAATTATAATATATTTTTTTATATAATAAATACTTATATATAACATAAGTTAGATTTTAATGTTCTAGTGATGAAATATAATAAATAAAAATTAAAAAGAAAAAATTTAACACAACGATTGTGGGTTCGATACGATCGAGGTAATTATTTACATTTTCCTTGTCTGTAAAAATAAAACTAAAAAAAAAGGATCTACAACTCAAAAGCATTGTCCTAAATTCGGACGGAAAGCGAAAGAAACGGTGCGTCTTGACTCTAGATTTTCTCTGCCTACCCTTCCTTATACATGGGAAAAACCAAATATGAAGCTGAAAAACAATATCGTCGGCTTAGAATACCTGCCTAATCCGTTTTATTCCCGTTATATGTGCTTGTACATTTTTAAACCATTCTAAATAAAGTGTAAAAAAATATAAAATCGGCCTTTATTTTATTTCACATTGTAAAAAATACAAATCAATTTTAATCAATTGTCAAAATTGTAAAAAAACCTTCTGATAATATACATATACTCATAGTTCACATTTTTTAATAATATTTTTGTCTCAATCTAAACGACGATATATGACTAAAATTACCAAAATATTTTCTAATTAACTTACTCTTCAAATACTCTTTCTTGCGCGTCTTGGTGTATACCGAGCAAAACCAGCGTGTAAGCGATCACCAAAGCAGTGGTATCGTTGCCGGCTATTGTGATGGAGTCTATATGCTCTCGTAACTCCTCGTTTCTAAATTCGATTTCTCGACCGAACAACATGTCAAGGACAGCTCTAAAATTGTCGTCTGTAATTTATTTTATTTATTACACATTAAATAAAATACTAAGCAACGAATTAAGAGCAGAAATTAATAATTTGGGCCAGTCGTGGCGGAGGCCACGTGACAGGTTGTGGATTCGATTCCTCGAGGAATTGGAATATTTTCATTTATTCGCTCTGGTGTCGAGGCAAAGCACGCCTTGAGTTCCGCTACTTAACACGCAACGTCTTCACAATTCGGCGGAAAGTGGGGAACGGAGTGTCTTAACACTAGGTTCCATCCGCCTACCATGCTGTTTACGGGATACAGCGTGAAGTTGATTTTATTTTAGTTTATAAAAAATATATAATAGCATAATTTATAAGTGAGGCCAGTCGTGGCGCAGCGGCACGAGGTGTGACTGTAAAACCGACTGGTTGTGGATTCGATCCCCACTCGAGGAGATGAAATATTTACTTAAATGTATATTTCCATTTCTTCGCTCTGGTGTCGAGGTTAAGCGCGGCGTTGAGTTCTGCCACTCAACACGCAATGCCTCCAGAATTCGGCAGAAAGTGGGGAACGGAGTGTCTTAACACTAGGTTCCCTCTGCCTACCCTGCTGTGTGCGGGATACAGCGTGAAGCCGATAATTTATAAGTATATTTATAAATAAGTACGTACAATCTCGTGAGTATGTGTAGTTTAGGTATATAATATAGTTAATACTTATTTAACTTCAAATATATTTCTACTTTATAAAACAAAGGACGGTTAAAGTAGTCATGTAGTAAACATAAATAATATTATATTGTTGAGGTCATAAAAGTTCTCTTAGAAATAATAAGATTTTTTTTTATTTTGTTATTAAATTATGTATAGCTAATTGTTAAATAAACATAAATTGAATAGATACGTATACAATTTAAAATATGCAGTATTCACCTTAAAAGCTAATGCATTTGGTGATAAGGAATATAGAATTAAGAAAACTATTATTGTAAAATTTATGTAATTACCACTGGTGAATTTGAATAAATAAATAAATAAACCGGTCGTGGCGCAGAGGCACAAAGTGTGACTGTAAAATCGACTGGTTGTGTGGGTTCAATCCCCAACCGTGGAAGTCTTTATTTACATTTATATTTTCATTTCTTCGCTCTGGTGTCGAGGCAAAGCGCGCCACTCAGCACGCAATGCCTCCAGAACTTGGCGGAAAGTGGGGAACGGAGTGTCTTAACATTAGGTTTCCTCTGCCTACTCTGCTGAGTGCGACATAAAGCGTGACGCTGATTTATTTTTATTTTAATAAATAAACAAATACATACGCTAAAAAAGTACAAAAGACAGAACAGAAAGACAATGTATAGTAATAATAGTATACTCGTGAATGTGAATGAATGTTAAATTATAGTAGGTACATATTTACTAAATAAATGGTATGATTCTCAAAATATATTTATATAAAAAAATGGAATATAGTATTTATAATCATATTTTTTTTAACGGAAGCATAAGGATTATAAATATGATTTCAAAACTACCCTAATTAAAAAAATATTATTGAAAACCTTGAAAATCCACGAGTACAACATTTTTCAAAAGTTTGTGTATATTTTTTTGTTCCGAGGCCAGTCGTGGCGCAGGGGAACAAAGTGTATCTGTTAAATTGACAGGTTGTGGGTTCGATCCCAGTTGGAGAGATTCTAGTAGTAAGACATTCCGTTCTACATTTTCCAAACGAATTTGAAACATTCCTTGTTGAGAAGCGGAATTCAACGTCATGCTTTATCTTACCCGAGCGTGAAAATAAGGCATTGCCTGATCGGAAATCCAATAATAAAAAAATATTAACTATTTTAAAATAGACGACTTTACATAATTCCAAACAAGAGAATGTATGGACATGCGTTAATTCTCTATATTTTTTTATGTGGAAGCAGATTCATATTTAATGAATTTTTAGTTTACTATCACATCTTAAGCAAAAAAGTGAGCTAACGTGCAAGAAGGTGGTTAAATCATAAAATTATATTGTATGTACCTACTAGTAATAAAAAGCTAACAATTATAGAGGAAATACTCTTTGTAAAATTAATTATATGTTATTTTATTAAGTCCTGTACACTGTATATGAAAAAGAAATATTAAAAAATACATTTTATGTAACATTTTCATGTTATGTTCTCTTGTATTGGGTATTCATTTTCTCATATATTTTGTCTAAGGCCAAGATGCGAAATTCTACTTTATGTGCACATCTAAGAATAATAATAGGTATACATTTTGAGGTTTTTTAAATCAATTGACCGCTTAGATTTACCTAAGTGTTAAAAAATATGAAAAGTATTTAAAGATACATGAAAGCTCTCTATATCTATAACTCGAAAATAAGAATCTAATGGGAATTAGCTGAATTATTAATATTATAGTTTAAAGAATTTTGAATTGGATGGCTAAAATTTTACCCTATGATAAGTTATACGATTATATTGGCCTATTTGTTCTCAAGGACTCTTCTGAAAGAAAAAGTAAATAAAAATAAAAATTAGGGTTGGTAGGGGCTTGCATTTTCGAATATACACAAACAAAATTTTAAAATTTATTTTGTGTATTCGTAATACATTTATAAAAAAATATAAATATTGTTTAAATGCTACTCTTACATTACTTTGTAGTGCAATACAGTAAAATCTAGTTATAGAGTTTTTGCAGTAAATAATATTGTCTGTATTCAAGGCGTCCATTGTTCTAAGTCTTTATGGAGATTAAGATGACCACAAATTGCAAACAAGATGTTTATTTATTTTACATTTAAATAAAACAAGTAAACGCATAAAACGCTAAAATTAATGGTGGAGTTAGAAGTAAGTATTTTACTAAATCTAAGTTTAGAGGGATACATTAAGTAATTTATATATTTTTTTTGTAAACATTAAATATTTACCATTTACGAGGCCAGTCGTGACGCAGCGGCACGAAGTGTGACTGTAAAATCGACTGGTTGTGGGTTCGATCCCCACTCGAGGAGATTAAATATTGACTTAAATTTATATTTCCATTTCTTCGCTCTGGTGTCAAGGCTAAGCGCGGCGTTGAGTTCTGCCACTCAACACGCAATGCTTCCAGAATTCGGCAGAAATCGGGGAAAGGAGTGCCAACCAGGTAACACCAGGTTCCCTCTGCCTACCCTGCTGCGTGCGGGATACAGTGTGAAGCTGGTTTGATTTGATTTTAAGTATTTACCAGATTTTGTGTCTTCATTATCTTTATGTTTATTCGCTTCGAATTGTAGTCTTCTTTTCCGGACCACCTATATTAAAATTAAAATGTATTTTTATCGTATTAGAGAATATAGAGAATATTTATTCACTCTGCCACCAAGGCGAAAGCCTGGCGTTGCTCGACACGCAATGTCTCGATAAATTCGGCTGAAAGAGGAGAACGGAGTGTCTTAACACTCCTCTCCATACCCTTCTATATGCGGGATGCAGCTGTTCTTTTTATATTAGAGAATAAAAAAGTAGATATGGCTAAAATGTACTTTTAATGTTTCAATTACACGCTACGTCGTTCTTTTCTTCAGTGTTAGTATTTGATTTTAAGAATTTTTTGAATAAAAATAGTATGTATGATCAGTTTACGTTAAAATATATTAACATTCCGGAAATTTATTACATACCTCGTCTGTGAATTTATGCGTAACATCGATATTATCCTTTTGCTGCTTCGCGTAAGAGGTAAGGTTAAAGAGACAGTCGGGTTGCAGCCAGACCTTGAACAAGCGTTTGTTTAGTATCGTCATGACTGTGTGACGTGCCTTAAGATATGGAGTATCTGGAGTGTGCTGGACGTCCATTTTCTCACCCATGGCAGTTTCTGATGAATTAAAAAATAGAGGTTTTATAATAGGAATTGATAAATAGAGGTTTAATAATTAACAAAACACATTAAAAGCATATTTAGACATATATTACCTACATGTGTATATCATATTAGTTTTAATAAAAAAAATCACTTTTAGGCTTATAGTACGGGAGGCGAAGAGGGGACTTTCGGGACTTACTCGAGCGCGGCAGATTAATATTCTGGGGATTCCTCGTACTCGGTTACGTACCTACTTTCACCAAATATGAGCCCCACATAAATCATCATCTGAAATTCTCGAGGGCGTCAGATTAAGGTAGAGTAAGTAAGTTACATGCTAAATCGTGTATATTCCACTAATCTGACAATTTGAGAGTGACGTAAAGAAAGGGGAGGGCTACAAAGTTGTAAAAAAAAAACATTATCTCGACATTTTCGAGCGTGGCTATTTCTTCTTTTATTATGAAGGAAATAATTTAAAGATTACAAAAAATATATAATCTGACTAATTCCACAAGCCGAAGTAATAATAATTGATCGATAAAGTTTAATGCAGCTACGAGTTGCCTACATTCCTCTCAAATGATGAAATCGAGTCAGAGGAGGAAGATGATTCTAATGATGAATCTCCATCGTCAGAGTCATAAAAAAATAATCATAAAATAATTAAATTTGAAAATTTAACAGTTCTCAAAAAAAATCAATTATTTTCTTATAAACTTTGTAATATTTCTACCTAAAATATACACTCTTTTATTTACATTCTATTTATTGAGCTTTTCAATTGATTACGTTCAATGAATTAAAAAAAATGAGGCCAGTCGTGGCGCAGGGGCACAGAGTGTGTATTTAAATTTATATTTCCATTCCAACAATGGTTGCGAGCTTGCGTCACATCCAAACCGTCAGATTATTATATAAGAGCTTTTTTTGAGGTTCACTTAACATCCTCTTAGAAAATTTGACGCGCTCGATGATTTTAGTTTTAACTCTTACGTACGACCACATCCATCACGAAATCAGTCAGATTAACATATTTACATTTTTAAGAATACGTAGGAAATTAATGATATCAATATTTGACGCGACAGTTTTTTTTACATTTTTGAAAATCTATAGCCGCTCATCCCACTGATCAAAAGATATGTATTGTATGACATTTTTTCCTTGTTATCATCTAAGCTTCACAATCCAATAGGTCTCTATGACGCTCGAGCAAATCAGGAGTTAGCATCTTTGCCTCCCGTACTATTATAGTCATTGTCATTTGAATAATTAGCCATTAAAACTGAAAAAGCTTTTACCGAATACAATATCCAATGTACAAGCTGATATGTAGCTAAGGACATCAAATTCCTCTTCCCCCGATTTTTCGTTAAGACGTTCGATGAGCACATCTGCCTGTTTTGAAATAACACCCAGATATTCTTCGACAATTTTGTTGTGAAATACAGGCAGCAACACTTTTCTATGGGCTTTCCATAAGCCTACTGAAAATTAATGTACATATTAAATTTCAATCTTTACTATACAATATACTAAATACTGACTCGCACTTAACCGGTTTTTTATTTATTACGAGGACTTATATGTTACGTTATTTGAATTTTAAATTTTGAATTTTAAATTATAAGACCTTTCTTACTAAAATTGCGAATTTAACTACTTATGTACTTACATATTATATTGTAATGATTCTCTAAATTGAAACGTTACTTAGTAACTAAATTGTTTTGCATGATTTATTTTCGCTTACGTGACTTTATAATTTAATATATTAACACATTTAATAGTGGGCCGGCTTAAATCATTAAATCATTTCTTGGTCAAATCTGACTATAATATAATTTATATTTGTATTCTGAATAATATATATAGTATAAGCAGATGGAACCTACTCCTAAGATACTCTGTTATAAACATAATGTCTATGTTTTCAGATAATGCGTGTTGAGTGGTGAAACTCAACGTAACGCTTATTTTTTATTAGAAGAGCGATGAAATGAAATGCAACCAGTTCCACAGTTTACAGCCAGAGCTAAGATGCTGCACCACTAAGCTACGATGGCCATGGATCATGTCCTTTCGTAGAGAAACAATCGACATATGTTGACTTATAGTACATAATAGTGATACATAATCGCGTTATTTTATATACATACAGTCTTAATGCGCCGACCGTGGCGCAGAGGCACAAAATGTGACTGTAAACGCGATTGGTTGTGGGTTCAATCCCCACTCGAGGAAATATTTATTTAAATTTATATTTTTCGCCCTTTTCTTCGCTCTCGTGTCGAGGCAAAGTGCGGCGTTGAGTTCCGCACGCAATCTCACGCACGCAATTCCTTCAGAATTCGGCGGAAAGTGGACAACGGAGTATCTTAACACTAGGTTCCCTTCTGCATAACCTGATGTGTGCGGGATATAGCGTGAAGCAGATTTTTTTTACATACTTAAATATCACTTAAGCACATCACATAACACTTTTGAATCATACTAAAATATTATATGTTCTATGTAATGACCATCGAAGCAGAAGGTTCCAACTGCCCAGTATGTACTTTGAGATCGCGATCAAAATAAGGCACTTTTCATAATTCATATCATACTTTCTTTTTCTGTACTAAAAATTTCAACCCTTTGCATGGTGAAAAAAAATGTTGTGATCTTCTTTGCGTTTATCCAATAAAAGCATTTATATGCTAGAAAGTAAAAGAGTCCATCGGTTAACTTTAAAGATTTAATAATTAGATAAAAGCTAATACTCACAAGGAGCAATAAATAGTCCATGACCAAGCCACGGTCGTAGAAATCGATAAACTACATCTTTATCGAGACAATTTTCCAATATTACTTGAGCGTCTATAGGATTTCCAATAGCTGTAATATCAAATTTCATTACTTTTAAGCTAAATTAAGGTAGGTAAAATAAATATTTAAATTAATATAACAGAGTGGAAGAGGCAGCGTTCCTTTTACGGAAACAGCATATAGGGTAAAATATTTCAAAATAAAGGAATTAATCAAGATAACTCAACAGTTTAGACGTAGGATTTTTTTTCATTTCACGATGTTTATCCATCCTGTATTTCGTGTGACGCAGTTTCGCATAGATACCAATAACGTAAACACATACTATTATACAAAAATACTACTAAAAGTTATACAACTTTGAACTTTTCCGCCAATACCTACGACTCGGAAGTTTTGGGCTTTTCTTTATCCGGGAGGGCATAATGTGTTATAAGATAAATTAAAAAAAGATACTCACCAATATATAGTTTAGAACCAAGCCAAAGTTTTACTGCACCGCTGTTTTTGTGCGCCAAAATGGCAATATCTTCAAGGTTTCGCAAAATTTCTGTAAATAATAAATAACTATAGAATTAGTTTATTTATTGTAAAATTAATTATATTTTTATATATACTTTTAGTGTTGTATAATTTTGTAGGTATAAAAAAAGATTTTTTTAAGGTATTTTAATCAAAGGCTTAGTTATGGCTTGCAGTTTATAGCTTTATCTGTATCAATCAATTATGATTTTTTTAATGGATATTATGTATTAAAATAATGTTGAGAGAAGAAAAATATGAATTGTAAATATTATGGAGTAAAAATAAAATATATGTATATTAATTACCTAGATGGTCAAGATGAGTAAATTAATCACTTGAATGCTTAAAAATAAACATAGTCAAATTAAGTTTACGCTTTAATTCAAATTATTTTTTTTCTACGATTTTTTATATTACTTTGTTATTATTTTAATCAATTCTATCATTAATAGATTCTATACCTCTTAAGGAATAAAATAAACCCTATAAGATACTTTCTGTCAAGAGCCATTAGCTCAAGAACGCTTGGAGATATCAAATTGACATTCAAACCATATACTCAGATCTACGGTCCCAAAAAATCGTATTTCTTTATTTACTTAAAAAACAAGATATGACTATTTAGGTATATCACAGAAAACGCGCATTTAAACTACTACGCGTACTTCCGGTTGACCTACAACTATGAAATTTGGCAGCTAGCATCTACAGGTCGTATTAGTTCAGGAAAACAAACTATACATTTGTGGTTAAATTCGAAAATATAATAGTCTTAAGAGGGAAGGCAAAATCAGGTATTAAAGTCGCTAGTTTAAGTGAGGTATCAGCTGAAAGGGCCCTAGGTAAGTGAGCTTGAATTGCAAAAAAAGCTCGAAACGTCCAATTTTTGTACGGAACCCTCGGTGAGCAAGCCCGACTCGCGCTTGTCCGGTTTTATCTATATATATTTGCAATGAAAATGTAACTTGTATGCTATTAATACCAATTGTTATTTTCCTAGAACATGCTTATTATACAGATAACTTGATGTTATTAGATTATGTTGTAATGTTTCTTCTGTTGACAATATTTCAGTCATCCTTTTCTTATCTATACGTACTTATAATAAAATCATAAAAGATCGGTGTCCGTATGTGCAAGATATATATAAGAAAAAAATAGTATTGGAGGCCTTTATTAATGTAATAGAACCTAAAACAGTGGTTTTTATTTCTTTTGTCTATTTATCTGTTAATAAAAAAGGTTATGTTAATATAAAGAATTGCATGCGACAATATTGCTACAAAATAAATGTTTCATTGAATTGGCCGAAACTTTAGTTATCAATGTATAGATTTTTTTGTCTTTAAAATGAGAATATTATAACTATTAGATCACGAAAGTAATGTATATGACAAAATGAATAATTATGTAAAGCAAGCGGGCGAAGCCTCGCGAGGACCACTGCACATGACACATTACACATGTATTTATCACTACTTTCGTAACTTATATTAGAGAAAAATATAAATATTTATTATTCGTAAGTTTCTCAATATTTTCTGTTATGCCTAGAGACATTCATTATGATCAGTAACTGGTATTCCTTACAATTGATAGAAACCAGTCATGGCACAAGGGCTCAAAGAGCGACTGTCAACGCGACAGGTTGTGGGCCCGATTCCCACTCAAGAAAATGAAATTAAATAAATTATTATAATTTCTTCGCTCTAGTGTCGAGGCAAAGCGGGTGTTGAGTTCCGCCACTCAACACGCAATGCCTCCAGAATTCGGAGGTAAACGGGGAACGGAGTGTGTTTAGTATTTGCACTAGGTGCCCTCTGCCTGCCTTGCTGAATGCAGGAAACAGCGTGAAGCGAAAAAGAACTGGTATACATAACATAAAAAATATATATAAATATCAGTATATATGTAAATTTTTATTTATAAATCAATTAGATAAATCTGCGCGGACTATTTTGATTCACTCGTTCGCTTTGTAAGCATGCATTGTTATTTATTTGTGCTTAACTCTTAAGGAGCGAATCTGTACAATAAATTATTTCGATTGTGATTACATATATACAAAATAAATAGAATAATTATTAAACTGTTAAATCTACTTATAGCGATTAAGTCATCGGATATGTATTAAAAACATAATTTTAATTAGCAGTAAGTACTTATTATTAATTTTTTTTCATTATAATTTAATCTAAAGAATATTTTTATTTCGATAATATTAATTATGGTAGAAGAAAAGATCTTAAACTTCTTACTTTCCGAGTTTCCTATGAAGAGCATAGCATTTCCTATGACAGGTAGAGCTGGTGGCGTAGCCAGCGAAGCTGTGGCCTTATCCAGTCTCTTGAAGTCAGCTTCCAAATAAATCCAACAGCAGCAGATAATAACCAATAAGATCACCACAACAATCATGTTTCCGATGTTTAATTCAAATTTCGGTTTTACTAAAATATTTAATCCAAACAGTATATGTAATTATAGTTAACTTCCTAAGTTTTTTCTTTTAATTTTAAAAACGTATAACGAAAACTGTTCTCAAAATTTAATATATAAATTGAAATACGAATATATACGAAAAGGCCAGGCTTCAAGAAAAATTAATTCTGAAATTTTACTACTTGACTATCACTTACCTGTTTGTTCTGTATATGAATGATTTGTTGAATATATCACATATAAATATATAATACTTAAAGTATATAACGTTAACGAGCTTATACAACATATGCTCAGAAATGGAACATTAAGAATGGACGATCAAGTCGACAGAACTCAGTAGAACTTAATTTATAGCGCAATCGCCGACCACTGTTGTCCGTCCGTGTAAGTTTACACGTCTTACAAATATTTGTTAAAACGCAGCCTTTAATAATTCTAGCATGTTTTACTTTGTGTTTAGTAGTGAAAACTTATAAAATCTGCGTTTAGTGAGTTCGATCCCCACTTGAGGAAATGCAATATTTATTACACATATATTACATATATATTTTCATTTCTTCGCTCTGGTGTCGAGGCAAAGTGCGGCGATGATTTCCGCTCTCACTCAAATTCATAAGTCACTCAACATGCAATGCCTCCAAAACTCGGCGGAAAGTGGGGAACGGTGTGTCTTAATATTCTGTCTGGGAATCTTAATAAATTATTAAGCTGTTTTTTTTAACCCAAAAAGCCAAGAACGGGCGTAATATTTAAAGCAGTAGGAGATTTTTTAGTTATTGTTTTTCATATTTTTTTGTAAGAAATTATTAAATTAGCTTCGTTCTGTATCCCGCATATAGTAAAGTAGGTAAAGAGACCTAGTGTTATTACCCACTTTAGAATTCCCTATTTTCCCCGAATTTTTCAAGGCATTGCGTGTTGAGTGCCGGAACTCAACGCCGGGTGCCAGAGCAAAGAAATGTATATTTTAATAAATAATAACTGCAACTACAAGTGTGTGACACCACTGTGTCCCTGACCACGACGGCCTCATTTAAGATTGTAAGACGGAAAATTCCGTAATCTTGCTATTCCCTTGACGAAATTAATATCGTGGGGATTTGAACCCACTTTCACAATCCTCTTTCTGCTATCATTACTATAAATACTATCTCCGCTTTATAAGGGCAGACTAACGAAATACTACCAACGTATGTACGAATCGCTATAGGTATAAAATATCAATAATTGTTGTTAAAACAGCTTAGTCGATATACATATTCTAAACAGTTATTTTAATTATAAAATTAAGAAGGTAAACTGAAAATAAATTTAAATTTAAATATCTATTCAACAATATCCTACTTGACGTAGTTCGTCGAATTTTATTTTGACAATTTGGCGACTGGTTTTCACTATGGTGAATTTTGAATACTAGTGTGTTTAGTGACACTTGTAAATCGATTGACGAAAGATTCATTAAAATTTCCCAAGAAATTTCGTTTTGATCTTGGTTTGACATTTATCTCTATACTACAATATAATGCCTCATGCATATACACATACTTACCTACACTTATAGATATATGAACAACCGAAAATTATAAAAAACAAAAGACAGGAGTCAAGCAACAAACAAACCAAGTTGCGGAAGGCAACTAGTTAGAAAATATATTCGATTTTCAATTCCTATTTGTTACACTATTTTGAAATGTTTGAAATGAAACGACAAGATTCATTATAATAATTATAGAGTGGTATTTTTAAAGTGCCCGAAGCCGTATACTTTGAGGGATATCAAAATAGAGAGGACGTGAAATTTGACAGGATTAGGTTAAGGTTTAATGCTAGTTATATGAACCTACAGGTTAAATTGATAAATATATAATACATTTCTCGATTTTTACAAATATATAAATTTTACGATACTTCTTTTAACTCCTTTCATATAATATATTAGGACACACACCAGCAGACACACACCAGCAGACACACACCTTTCTTGATATAATATATTAAGACACACACCAGAGTGATCAGCCAAGTTAAAAAACTAGAAACACTCAAAAGTTTTACACGCATCCTTTCGCGTTGCCATTTTTACACGTAAAATCTGGCACCAAACTGATATATAGTTAATAGATGGACTATTAGCGGAGACTAATAGTGGAGACTTGAAGTATACTATCTTGCAAATATAATAAAGCCTGTACAAATTTGTCTATAGAAAATTAAAACTCGAATTTTATCCCAAGTGAATAGTGTTAGTAAACTTAACATATAAATTGGCTCCCATTTCACATTTATGTTTTTAAATAAAATTTAAGTTTTTAATTATATATATTATGTTTTTAATTTAGATAAACTTTCAAATTTCACAAAATCTTTGACTAGCGATTACTTACAGTGGTGATGATGACGGTTCTACAATATTATTTTTTTAATCATTAGATGTGCACTTCCCTTGTGTATAATTGTAATTGTTATATCATCATAAGATTTTCAATTTACTAACAAATACATTAAGTATAGTATAAAGTGGTATTGTGCCCCTCGCAGGTACTGTTGCCCTCTTTGAAATTTATTATTAGGAATCAGGCTATCCAGTGAAACTTTCTTTTAAAACAGAAAATTAATATGAACATTTAAAAATTATATGTTAAAAAAAAACATACATATTTAATATTATGTCAATCGAAAATGTTATAAATAATGTCGCTTCCAGTCTGGTAAGACTTTTCTTGATAGCGATTTGAACCCACAAACGCCCGCCCGTGTGCCGGCAGCGTACTGCTTGATATTGCGTAGCGAGATATAGTACGGTCAACAAGTCGTGGACGCCTTAAGTTCTTCTGAACTTTTATGCATTGTTCAGTCGGTAAGAAAATAGTAAGATGTAAAGAAAATCGTAATATCAAGTTTGAGCAATAATTGATAGCTAACTTCAGGGTGGCCACGACTCGCTGATCGTATTGTACGTCTGTCTCACTGACAAAAAAAAAGACTTTAAAAAAATATGAGCTTTGCAAACTTTAAAGTAATAAATATAATTTTAAATTTATAGCTCTTATAAACTATAATATGGGTTGATATTCCAAGCGTTCATTTGTAATAAATTCTCTTAAAGAACGAATAATAATGATGTTCAATTAATGATACTGAAAATGTGTATAGAAAATCTAATGTTTTAAAATGTATATTTATAATTTTTAATATTTGAATAATATTTGAAAACATTGAGAAATTAGCGATGATTAAAACTTAAAAAAAAATATCTTGATTTAAAAATATATAAAGAACATCAATCAAAAAATAATGAAAATTTAATAAATATTTATTTTTAGATATAAAGGAAACAAAAGAACTGAAAAGCCCATAAAAATAAAATAAATTACAAAATTATTTTATTATCTGTCCGCATGGAATAAAATAAACTTGGCTGTATGTATGGTGTTAATATAATCACATTAAGTATACTTCTGCCTACCAGTATACTCGCAGATTTCGTATCGACTACTTAAATCCTTATTATATATATTTCTTTAATTAAGCTTGTTAAAAAATCTATATTATTTACAGTAATACAAAAGTGCAAAATGTTTGTCGCAGTTTTAATTTGCTTGTTTTGTGGTTTATATTATCTACATTTTCGTCGTAAGAGAAAACAATTATATGAATTTAGTAAAAGTATACCAAGTGTGGGAAATCTACCAGTTGTTGGACATAGTCACTGGTTTATTGGAGGACCTGAGAGTAAGATTTTTTAAATATTTAATTACTACTACTACTACTACTACTACTACTATTACTACTTCTTCACGCTTTATCCCTAGGGGAGTAGTCAAAGAAAACGGATCACCAAATGCTAGGGTCTCTATAATTATTATTTTATTAATTATTAATAATAAATTATTTAATATTTAATTAAATTATTTATTATTGGTTCGGCGTAACTTCCGTGTTTGCTTTCCAAAATTTCTAGGAATACAGTATAAATAATAGGCACACTTTTGTTTGTTAATTACGGCAAGTTAACTAATTTTGATTATGTTAAAACTTTAAAAGCTATAATGGCGCAGTGGATAAGCATTTTACTGTAGATTGGATTGGTTATGGGTACGATCGAATTAATTAATTATTTTCACGTTAAGTTTAAGTGTGGTGTTGAGCTCTGGTACTTAAACGTAATGTCTCCATAATTTCTATGTATCTATCTGGCTTAGGCATATTTTAAGTTCTTGGGTATGAATCCAAAAATTTAAACTTTGTCTAATTTATGAAAATAGAGTTATATATTTATTTTAACGAGGTCAATCGCTCGCGCATTTTTTTTCTAAATAAACGTATTTCATAACACAAAAATGTAAAAAATATAAATATTCATATAGGTATATAATGTACCTTTTGTCGGTAAGTAGGTAGGTATAGGAACGAATTATTTATTTTATAGAAAAAAATATCTTTATAATTACATTTCTTTCGTATCTTAGCTGTAAAGTTTTACAGAACAATGATTTAAAAATCTGGTCAAGTAACAGTCGGACTCGCTCACTGAAGGTTCCGCTGTACCTATTCCAGGATTGTAGGTCAACGGGAATCACTACTTATAAACGTTGACAAAGTTAAGCTTGCGGGTATTCATTTTGTATGAAATTAACTACAATCAATATGTATGTAATAGTTTTTATCTTTTATCATCCCAAGTTCTCATTTCTAGAAATAACATATAGATTTTGATTATGAGACGTATACAGTTGTGAAATTGAAGTTTGCGTGCGTAAACATTCATTTTCTGTGAAATGAACTATAAATACTTATAAGTTTCTTATGGTTTTTTATTGAAATACCCATAACGTTTTACTTTTCGGATTTTTTACTTCATTTGTATTCTAAGTTGTCATTTCGCACCAAATTTCATGGTTATATGTTGACGGAAAGCATCTATAGCTTTGTTAACGCGTAAGAGTAAAATTATAGTGATTCTATAAGAATTCCATTTTTTCCTTCCTAGAGGCATAAAACCCTAAAAATACTAAGCTATTTTATTGTACTATAAATAATTTTCCATATTAAATTTAAAATACCTATCGTGATACGAATAATAGTAATATGATTTCAGAAATATTAAAAAACATTCAGACACTTGCACAGATGATTGAAGATTCCGGTGGTATAAGTAGCATATGGCTTGGCCCTACCTTGTATGTTGGTATGTTGAATGTATTATTATTGCATTAGTATTAATTATTATTAAGAATAATATGAAAAACAATTAATTGTTTTAGTTACAATGAATCCAGAAGATGTGCAAAAAATTTTAGAGAATAGTCTTCAAAAAGATTTTTCGTACAAATTTCTTCAAGAATGGCTCGGAAATGGTCTTTTTGTAGCACCAGGTATGCCTTATTTTTAACAATTTATTTTACGAATTTCTTTAATTTTATAGGAAGAATACTAATCCTTAAAAAGAAAAGAATTCGTGCCCGCAATTAGTTTTCGGTTACAAAATGACGGCGTGCATATTTTTACCAACGAGTAACTATTGACTTTTTTGTATTATCTAAAGGTATTAAAGTTAATAAATACCTTGGAAAGTCGTGGCGCAGCGGCACGAAGTGTGACTGTAAAACCGACTGGTTGTGGGTTCGATCCCCCCTCGAGGAGATGAAACATTTACTTAAATTTATATTTCCATTTCTTCGCTCTGGTGTCGAGGCTAACCGCGGCGTTGAATTCTGCCACTCAACACGCAATGCCTCAAGAATTCGGCAGAAAATGGGGAACGGAGTGTCTGCGGACGCTAGGTTCCCTCTGCCTCCTCTGCTGCGTGCGGGATTCAACGTGAAGCTGATTTAATTTTAATTTAATTAATAAATAATATTTCAACTTATATTTAGTTGACTTATGGAAAGTACATCGTCGACTTCTCCTACCCGTATTCCATAATCGCATCATAGAAGACTATATTGACGTGTTTGGAGAGCAAGGTTCCGTATTGGTAAAACGTATGGGTGAAAAAGTTGGCAAATCTGAGTTCGATGTGTTCCCATATATCACTTCGTGCATGTTGGATATTGTATTTGGTAAGTAAATATTATTTTAAACATTTTTAAAGTGTTAATCCACATTTAGGAAAGAAACATATTTATTTAGAAAACGTATAAAAAATTGAACGTAGCGGGACTCGAACCCGCGCCTCCTGGAAACCGACCAGGCGACTTATTTAACAAGCGTATAAAAATTTCGACGCAGCTTGATGAGAACGTATGACTTAGTGATCAGAGCGCCTGGTCGGTTTCCAGGAGGCGCGGGTTCGAGTCCCGCTAGGTTCCAAATTTTATACGTTTTCTAAATAAGTAAATATTAGTTTACTTTGTTTTAATGGTTGTTTAGAGATTGGTATATGTCTACAAAAAATTATGTATAAAAACTATTCGTACTTTGCTTCCTATAATATATTTTTCATGAACTATCGTGACGCAGAAGCACGATATTCCCATTTGGAGAACAGAAATATTTAATATTTCTATTTCTTCGATCTGGTTACAAGGCAAAGAGTGGCATTGAGTTCCGCCATTCATTGCTTCGAAAATTCGGCGGAAAGTGGGGAAGGGAAGTGTTGATATGGGACGGAGTGTCTGAACACTAGGTTCCGTCTGCTTACAAACGTGATCATGGGATGCAGCGTGAAGTTAAAAAAGAAGTTAAAAAAACTAAAATTATCGTGCTGCAGCTAAGAGATGCCTGAAAGAATATATGCTTTTTGATAGTTAAAATAATTAAACATTATAAACTCAAATACTATTCTATTTTGGGGCCAAGTTTCTATTTAAAATATGGTATGGTATTGTTCACTTGGCTAGACTATACGAAGTAAGGCGTTGAGTTACGTCATTAACAATATCTTTGTAAGGGCGTTTAGATGAGAAAATACTTTTTTTTATGGAACTGTCATGAATGCAATCATCAAATTAAAGAAATATATATGAAGAACGAAAAAAATTAAGCTTTCAAAGTTTAATTACATTAAAAGTAGTAGTTATAAAAATGCTCAATTAGTGTTGACATCATTTTAACATGGCAATTTCCATTAAAATTATGGGTCACTTAAAATTTATGGATTCAGAAACGGCAATGGGTGAAAAAATGGATGTCCAGCATAACCCTGACACACCGTACTTGCGCGCGCGCAACACTGTCATATCAATCATCGGCATGCGGTTTTTCAAGGCGTGGATGCAACCAGATGCCCTTTTTAAGCTTACATCATATTCAAAATTACAAAAGGAAAATATAGACTTAACTCATAAATTCACGGACGAGGTAAGCACACAATTTGTTTACGTTGTTAATTTGTTTTTTGGACAAATATCAAGTATATTCGCACCTCTTCACTTGGCACATTTATAGAGTTACTTAACTAAGTAAAGATACATTTCATGACGGAACTAATGTTTGTTTACTATTTGTTCATAATTTTTTTGAGTATAAACAACTTACTTTACATAGACAGATGTATGTAAAATGTAGGTTTGCCTTGATTATAAATTGGACGAGCGCGAGTCGGGCTCGCCCACTGAGGGTTCCGTACAAAAATTGGAGGCTTCAAGCTTTTTCTGAAATTGAAGCTTAGTTTAGCCAGAGCCCTATCGTCTAAAATCTCACTTAAACTAGCGGCTTTAATACCAAATTTTATGTGTTTTATAGTGTCGAAATACATATTTTCCGATATAATCATTTTTTTTAAATAAATGTAGAAATACGATTTTTCAGGAAATTATGGAACCGTAGGTCTGAGTATATGGTTTGAATTTTAACTTGATATCTCCAAACGTTCCGGAGATAAAGGCTCTTGACAGACAGACAGACAGATGGACGAACAACAAAATGATCTTATAAGGGTTCCTTTTTTCCTTAAAAGATGCGGAATCTTAAAAGTAAATGTTTACTGGAAATACAGGATGGAAGTTTCAGCGCCCCTTTTACGGGAACAGCGTATAGCGTAAAATATTTTAAACTCATACCTAAAGAAATTAATTAAGATACCTTAACAGTTTAAACGTAGGATTTTTTTTTCATATCACGATGTTTATTCATACCTGTATTTCGTGTGACGCAGTTACGCATAGATA
The DNA here is from genome assembly GCA_013421005.1 of Heliconius erato x Heliconius himera. Lineage (NCBI taxonomy): Eukaryota > Metazoa > Arthropoda > Insecta > Lepidoptera > Nymphalidae > Heliconius > Heliconius erato x Heliconius himera. The sequence goes on along the minus strand of JAATLQ010037733.1, from coordinate 22,937 downwards.
TCAATAACGTTAACACTTACTAGTTACTACTACAAAAATACTACTAAAGGTTAATCAACTTTGAACTTTGCTGCCAATACCTACGATTCGATTTCGGAGTGAGGCGTATGCGGCGGTTTACCTTTGTTAGGTTTATGAGTCGTTCATGACAAATGGCCTTTTATATTACAACAATAATTTTATTATTTATTTTGTTTGAAAAAATCACTTTTTCATTTTTGGGAAAAAAAAATATTTGTATTAGGCTTTTATAGAATAGTTAACTGTGGTTGCACTTAAAGTGGTGCTGACACTTCCATCCGGTATAAAGTTAATTATTTATTTAAAAGCCCAATAAAATTAAATTAGGTACATTAACCTTATTTTTTGGTTGAAACATTTTTTGTTTAAATAGATTCGCGTAGAGGCATAAGCATGCGACTGTAAGCGCGACTGGTTGTAGGTTCTATTTTCATTTCTTTGGAAACGTCAGGACGATCGACGTCAGGATGTCATAATGGGAATGGAGTGTCTTAATGCTAGGTTCCGTTTCTCTGTCTACCCTGCTATGAGATAAAGTGTGAAGCTATAAAAAGATTTAGAGGCACTGCGTGTTGAGTAATGGAACTCAACACCGCGCTTTGCCTCGTTACCAGAGCGAGGAAAATGGGGATATTAAATATTTCACTACCCTGAGTGTGAATCGATTCACAACCGTTAAGTTTACAGACACACATTTGTGCCACTGCACCACGACAGCCTCCACAATGTTACTTAGAAATTTATAAAATAAATAAATAAAGATTTAAGCAAAATAAAACAGATTAAAAATGATAATATTTATTTTAGGTTGTCAAGAAAAAGCGAGCTTTATTTGAGAAACAGGAGTATAATTTTAAAGAAGGTTTGTATTTAGTATATTTTGAATTATTGGATATGTCCTACTTTCACTATTATCTTCTTGCAATTTTATTTCTACGTAGACTTAAAATTAGTGCTCAATATTTTTATTACATTTTTGAAGTGTTATTCCACACTTGGGAAAGGAAAATACTTTTTAGAAAACATAAAAAATTTAACGTAGCAGGATTTGAACCCGCGCCTCTCCGGATACCGTCCAAGCGCCCACCAGCTAAGCCATGTGTTTGAACGTTTCCCGCTACGATAATTTTTTTATATGTTTTTTAAAAAGTATATTTATATAAATATTTAAAGGTAGACAAGATCTTTTGGAACTATTATTAAATAGAGAGATGAAGTTCACTGATGAACAACTACGTGAGCATATAGATTCTATTACGATCGCCGGTAACGACACCACTGCTCTAGTGATATCATACACTTTGCAATTACTCGGAAGTCATGCAGAAGTGCAGGAAAAAGTATACCAGGAGTAAGTTAATATAATTTTACAGTTTTTTTAAAAATAAATATAAATTAATTATTTTCTGCATATAGCAAGGCAGAAGGAACCTAATGTTGGACTTAATGTTGGGTACACTCCGTTACCTACTCAATATTAGGCAAAACGGAAAATGAGTAATTTCCGCCGAATTTTTGAAACATTGTGTATTTAGTGGCGGAAGTCAACGCCGTGCATTGCCTAGTTACCAGAACGAAGTAATGAAAATATTAATAAATAATAATTCATTCCCATGAGTCGCTCACACCATCACACGCTTGTGTTAGCAACTGCGCCACACCGGCCTCTTAAATGTAAATAATAAACGCAAGATATCTTGCTTTACACATAACTCTCCAGTGATCCAGGACACTAAAATCTATTTATGCCTCTATTCTTTATGATTTTTTTCATGTGAATTTTATGTTTTATACAGATTACAAAATATATTTGGAGATTCAGACCGTACTCCTACGAAGGAGGATATGAATAAAATGGAGTTGCTCGAGAGAGTGATCAAAGAAACCATGAGATTGTACACTGTTGTACCTATTATTGGTAGAATGACTCAAAAAGAACTTAAACTTTGTAAGCAAATTTATTTCTTACCAACTAACACTGCAATACATTACTTAAAAATATTTTTTGCATTTCAGTATTTGTTATGTACCAACTGTTTTGGGTAAAACACACAGAAAAATATTTTATTTTTTACATTAAAGAAAATCTTTTAAAAATTCTGTTTCATACTATTTAAAAATTGAGGTAATTGTCCAAAATCATTCAATGGTCGGGGAGATGTTCAGTGATATAAATTGTCTAAAATAAAAATTAGCTCATTTTAAAAAGTTTTTTTTTGTTAGCTTCACGCTATATCACGCACACAGTGAGATAGGCAGATTGAACCTAGTGTTAAGACACTTCATTTCCCATTTTCCACCGGATTTTGGAAGCATTGCGTGTTAAGAAGCGGAAATCAAAGCCGCGCTTTGCCTCGACCCCAGAGCGATGAAATGAAAATATTAAATATTTCATGTCCTCTAGTGGGAATCGAACCCCCAACCTATAAATCAATTTGAAACCACAATTGCCTTGTACAGCTCGATTTAACTTAGAATCCACAATTAATGTGGACAGTCGGGAACATAATAGGAACGTAATAAGGTATAGTCCTGAAAGCTTCTACATACCAGTAAAATATATTTTGTATAGTTAATTATACGAAAATACCACCGTAAATCAGATGATATCTATAAAAAATATTTTAGAAAACTTTTTGATTTTTACTGTACTTTATATTTCAGCAAATTGCACTATTCCAGCTGGTGTAAGCTGTGCTATTTTACCTTCTATGATGCACAGATCCAAAAAAATATGGGGCTCTGATGTGGACAGCTTTAATCCTGAAAGATTCTTGCCGCAAAATAATTCACACAGGCATCCTTGTGCCTATATACCGTTTAGCCACGGAGCCAGAAATTGCATTGGTAAAAAAAAAAATTAAATTAAATTAAATTAGCTTCACGCTGTATCCCGCACACAGCAGGGTAGGCAGACACTCCGTTCCCCACTTTCTGCCGAATTCTGGAGGCATTGCGTGTTGAGTGGCAGAATTCAACGCCGGCGCTTAACCTCGATACCAGAGCGAGAAAATGGAAATATAAATTTAAATAAATATGTCATCTCCTCGAGTGGGAATCGAACCCACAACCAGTCGGTTTTGCAGTCACACCTCGTGCCGCTGCGCCACGACCGGCCTCAATTGCATTGGTAATATTTATTTTTCAATGTACCTACTCTAGTTAGTTTTTTTAAAGTAATTTTATAACTATAAAATTAGATATTACAAGAGATAGAGGTATGTAAGAAATAAAATGTGTAGGTATATTCTTTTTTATTAATTTTTTATAGATGAACTTTGACACTAACATAAAATAAAAATTAAAAAATAAGTATTTTTTTATCTATTTATTATTAAAAAGATAAGGTTTTAAAATAAATAATTTGTTTCTTAAGTATTTTTGATAATCAGGGTTCTTCATATTGTGAGTAGAGTGGTGGATCTTAACGCCCCATTTCATGACCCTGAATTAGAAATGATTTAAATATAATCTTTTCCCTGAATAGAGACCCACAATCATACGTTTATAAATATATCTAGTTTGGTCATCTGAGGCTGTCCTGGCGCAGGGATACAGGCGTGCTACTGTAAACACAACGTTTGCGGGTCGTCTCGCTCTTGTAACGAGGTAAAGGAGTAACCGCCGCTTAAAACACAATACTTCGAGAATTTATTGAAAAGTTGAGAACGGAAGTGTCTTAATGGGTACAGACTGTCTTACTCTTTCATGGCATGCATGCTGAAAAATATTAAAAAACGGTCCGACGTTAGGTAGCGAAATATTACTAAAATCCATTCTTATTAATATTAGTATGTTATCTTGCAGGACGTCATTTTGGAATGTTATCGATGAAGAGCATTCTTACAAATATTTTAAGGATTTACAAAATAGAATCAAAAATTTGTGATCGCTTGAAGATTGAAATCCTTCTATTCCCAGTTTCCGGACACCCGATTACAATCAAGAGAAGATCCTAATAGCTAATCAATAGTGGTAGTCATAAGTCATAAGTAAATTTTAATTAAACTATTTTTCCTTTATGTATGTTGTTTATAATTTTTTATATTTTATTATAAAACTAGCGGACCCGGAAGCGACCTCGCCTGCTTCAAAAATACGAATATTTATTAAATATATTTATGAAATTATTTTCAGTTTTCAATAGGATTGGTAAGAAAATGTACGCGTAAATAATCAAAATAAGCCGAAAAAGAACAATAAGTAGAGAAAAATCTTATTATTAGAAAAAAATAAAGAACAAAAATAATAAGAAAACATAAACAAAAACTAAACAAAACCAGCTATATTATTAATATTATCAACGTGAAATAAATATTTAAAAGTACTTAAATTAAAAGTAACACGCAATCTATAATAATTTATAATCTATCCATACCTATATTATAAATTCGAAAGTAACTCTGTCTGTCTGTCTTTTACGCAATCAGGCTAAAGAATATGAGGAAATAAATTTGATTATCGCTACCACACGCTTAAGTACTTCCCTCCAATATTTTTTTTTCATTTATCATTTGTTTTTCCAGTTCAGTATGAATACGTCTGGTAATTTTAGATCTTTTCATAAAAATGCTTAGATAATTTTTTATGTACATTTTTCCAATCATTCGTCCCTTTTGTCATTAGCGTTGTTTGCTTGGAAAAATTACGGGCCCCAAAAATTACGGGCCCTAGGCAGTTACCTAGATTGCCTAGGCCTTAGTCCGTCCCTGGTAATATCCTTAAGTATATATATATATAGAATGATGTACAGCTTCACGCTGTTTCCCGCACACAGCAGGGTAGGCAGAGGGAACCTAGAGTTAAGACACTCCGTTCCCTACTTTCTGCCGAATTCTGGAGGCATTGCGTGTTGAGTGATGATAAAAATAACTATGTATATCATATCATATATGTCTATCCCAAGACACTCAAGTATCTCTGTATTAAATTTTATCACAATCGGATCAGCGGTTTGGCCCTGACCACAAACAAACTGATACAAACAAACAGAGTTACTTCCGAATTTATAATATAGGTATGGAGGTATGGATACACCACAGACGCTCTTTTCTGCTTTCTTTTTTTTGGTTTTATTATGATTTTAAATTTATATTATTATTCACGTCATTAAAGTTCAGAAGAGTTGTTTGTTGAGTTCGAGTTTGGTGTTTGACTAATCTGATGGCTGTCTACTTCTTGTTTTTGGTTGGTTGACCTTATCTTGCTTATTGCCTCATAGTCTCTGTGAGAGATCAGCCGTCTTGAGTAGTGTATTATTTCATATCCTTGGCGTATGAGGTCTTGAGGAGGAAAAATGTGCTAAATATACATAAAGCTCAAAAAATATGTGCTTAGAAAAATGTTATAATACTTAACACATAAAACTTGCACTTTTAACGGTTATTAACAAAATACGATGAAAAAAATGTATTCAGTATATCTTTAATAAATGAATAATTTAGAAAAAATGCAGAAAGGTGAAGAAATTTCCAATATAAAAGTCCTAACTCCCAGAACTCTATCTTTATTATTATAATTGATTATTTTTTTTTTGTATTAATTTTTAAAATATTTATACTTTGTTATATGTGGTTGTTCTAGTAATTTTTTGAAGATTTGGAAAAAAATGCCCCCACTCTGCTTTATTACTACGCCCATGCACTTAATGAATACTTAATTACTAAATATTATATTAGAATTCCATAACCTAAGATTTATACAACATGTGAAACTTTATTGAATAATTGTAAGCATTTATACATCATTGATCCAGCCAAAACGTTCAGGAAAATAAATAATCTTTTATAATATAAATCGTTATTAAAACAAACTTTTTTTTATTATCTTTGAACCTACCTTTGAATAGGATCCTATTATTTTTATGTCATATGTCAGCTTTGGTTAAATATATTCTGTTCACATGTATAATCTGTAGACTAATATTAGTTTATTACTTATGTTTTCATTTTTATCTATGGAAATAAACATGGCTGGCTTGGTTTGTTGGCTGTCTAGTTTTCGGTAGCATTCCGCTATTCTGTATAGTTTAGGTTATTTAGTTTGTGTTTGTTTTTTTTTCAAATAGTTTATTATTTGTGAGAAAAGTATTTTAACTGTGAATAAGACCCAGAATCGTATGATGTCACACTGCTGTCATTAAAAACAAGGTAAGCTAATATGGATGCTATAGAACATAATAGGCAAAGTAGATCCTTTTGTATAAATTCTCGAATATAATTAAACTATTTCTCTAACTAGGTATCGAAGTCTTAAACATGGATTTTGGACACCCTCCTCCGAATATGGGAATGCCTCCACCCGGCATGGGTGGGCCGATGGGTCCCATGGGCCCGCCGGGTCGAAACATGATTCGCCATAACTTTAGACCTTTCAACTATCAAATGCGTTTTCCACCACAAGGCCCTCTGAATATGACTCAAGATGATTTTGATGGTAAACGTTTACGTAAATCGGTTATGCGAAAAACGGTAGATTATAATTCTGCGATAATTAAAGCTTTAGAATGTCGTGTGTGGCAAAGGGACTGGCGTGATAGGCATGCTTTGCAACCAGATGCAATGTACACACCTGATCTACTACCACCACCTTCATATCCTGATAACCCAATAAATGCTGTTACCACTCGTTTTGTTAAGACTGCAACTAATAAAATGAGATGTCCTATTTTTGCTGTTGCCTGGACGCCTGAAGGACGAAGACTTATAACAGGTGCATCTTCTGGTGAATTCACATTATGGAATGGATTAACTTTTAACTTTGAAACTATACTACAAGCCCATGATTCTCCTGTAAGGTCTATGGTATGGTCCCATGGTGAAGGCTGGATGGTGACTGGAGACCATTCTGGCTTTATCAAATATTGGCAAAGTAACATGAACAATGTCAAAATGTACCAAGCTCATAAGGAAGCTGTAAGAGGAATAAGTTTTAGTCCTAGTGACTCAAAAATAGTTACATGTTCTGATGATGGTACTTTGCGCATATTTGATTTTTATAGATGTCAAGAGGAAAGAATTTTAAGAGGACATGGCGCTGATGTAAAATGTGTGCAATGGCACCCGACTAAAGCTCTTATTGTATCTGGCAGTAAAGATAATCAACAGCCCATTAAGTTATGGGACCCAAAATCGGGAACTGCATTATCTACCCTTCATGCTCATAAATCTACTGTTATGGACCTTAAATGGAATGATAATGGAAATTGGTTAATAACTGCTTCTCGAGATCATCTTTTAAAATTATTTGATATTCGTAAACTTGGAACAGAACTTCAAATTTTTAGAGGGCATAAAAAAGAAGCTTCAAGTGTTGTATGGCATCCAAATCATGAGGGCTTATTTTGCTCCGGAGGATCAGATGGATCAATACTATTTTGGAATGTTGGTACTGATAAAGAAGTAGGCTGCATAGAGGGGGCTCATGAATCAATTGTTTGGACTATGGCGTGGCATCCACTAGGCCATATTTTATGTTCTGGATCTAATGACCATACTTCAAAGTTTTGGACCAGAAATCGTCCCGGTGATCAAATGAGAGATAAATATAATCTTAACACATTACCTCCTGGTGTACAGGATGATAATGAGCTTGAAGAACCAGCAGCCATTCCAGGCATGGGCCCTGAAGATAAAGTGGAAATATTCTCATCAGATACAGATAAAGTAATTCCAGGTTTGGATTTGGATACAACACTTATACCAATGGACTTTGAAAAGAAAGTTAAGAAAGTTCCTTACAGTAAACCTATACCTAGGAATTTCCAGGTTCAATGGAATCATGGTCCAACAGTGGATGATGCTGCAACTGAAGCATTGACACAAGCATTAGTAGAATCTGTTCCTGGAGCTGTACCACTTCAACAACTCAGCCCTACAGCTATTTTCGTCTATGGTAAGTTAATTCCTGTAGATCCTGGATCAAAACTAGAAAAAGCAATATCTGACGGACCTATAGCACTAAAGCGATATATAGCTACAGGGGAAATAGAAGAACTCGATGATATGATGCCACATTTAGAAGAAGATGCTGATGATGAGAATTTCCCTCCTTTTGAATATCCCACTCCGGAAGCTACTAATGAAGACGAAAATGAAAACTCTGAGAAAGAAGAAAAGAAAGATAAAGAAAGTACTGAAAAGGAAGAGTACCTTGATAATGAAATGGAAACTGATGAACAAAATCAAGAAGACTACAGTAATTATGATAATAATTCAGAAATGAATAATATGATGCCAATGGGACCAATACCACCAATGGGAATAATGAGACCTCCAATGAATATGGGACCTATGAGGCCTCCTATGGGGCCCCCTCCATTACATTCTATGCATATACCACCACCTGGAATGCCACCACTTGGTGTCATGCCTCCAATGGGTGGGATGCCACACATGGGTCCTCCTATGGGTAATATGCCACCAATGTCACAAAGACCACCCTTTACAGACAATGGTTTTAATAAAGGCCATTACGAGAGTGGCTATGGTAGCAATCAATCATATTCTCAGGAAAATGATGAGTATAATGAAGAAGAGTCTTATGATCAAAATTATGAAGACGAGAACTATAATGGTGAAGAAGATGGCGATAGTGAAAATTACTCAAGAAATCAAATGTGGAATAGTGGTTTTCGAGGAAGAGGGCACGATCGCGGTAGAGGCATGGACAGAGGGAGAGGTGTTGATCGTGGGAGAGGTATGGATCGAGGCAGAGGGCGGGGTATGAATGGTTTCAATGGGCGTAATATGCGTAGAGGTGGGCCTCCTCGAGGTTCTACTTGGACTCGTCGCGGTACCGGTGCCAATAGAATATTCAGAAGAGGAGGAAAACCAATGAACTAAAAATAATTTCAAAATGCATGCAAGATGGACTTTAAATGCTAATTGGAACTATTAAGTTATGTGTTAAGTGTAAGAGATTAAAAAGTGTTGGCGAATAAAAGGTTGTATATAATTTTTACTTACAGCTTGTATTTTATTTTTCGGAGTTAAAATAAAAGTCTTCATTTAATTTGTTAAAAAAAATTATTAGATACCTTGAACAGGTCCCTTTTCGTCTTGCTGCTTGAACTGGTGAGTTGATTAGTTCTAATAATGTGATATTAACTTGTTGAACAAAAATAAAAATATTTATTTATTTTGATATCAGGTAATTATAAGCTGAGAAGAAAAGCTTACACACCAGATGAAAACATTGAATGCACCCGAGGCTGAAATTGAAGACTTCACAGAGGTGCCGGTCATCTTTTATCATCATACTTATAGTAAGAATTTGGTAATTTTTGATTATGTTTAAAAATAAAGATATTTTTCTCAAATAAAAATTTTCCATATTCAGTAAGAAACTTGTTTATGTGGGATGCAATAAATGTTTAAATAAAATATAGTTATGTCCAAGATAAATCCTTCCTTCCAACCTTTGAAATGAGTCAGTACAATAAGTGACATATTATTTTGTTAATTATACATCTTTTTAATTAAAGTCATGTCATATTTAGTTTTAGTTTATTTACACTTTAAGTTCTTCCAGGATTTTTAATCACATAATAATCTGTTTTAATATAATCACCCTTATAATGTATCCAAGACTGCATTGTGTCTGCCATCATTACAATTTTTTAAACTTAATATATGCTTTATATTGTTTTAAACTATAGAAAATTCAAATTTGACAGTAATTAAGTTGTGGTACAGTTTTTACATATAATTTATAGTGTTTTTAAATGTTTTATTTTAAATGGATTATGAATAACTTATTCAGATTTGTTTTAAAATAATATTTTTTTATATCATTATAAATTTATTAAAATATTTTTACACTTTTACTCATACATAATCATTACAATGAATGGATTTTTTTTTGATCACTAGCATACAAATCACTTTTAAACAAAAGAATACTACACAATTTTCATAGTATGTCTTTTACTTGATATACTTAGTAACATTAGTGCACAGTAACTAAATATTTTTGTAAACCATTTAGATCAGAAGATTAAAAAAATTCTTACGGTTTGAAAATTGAGTCAACATTTTATATCATTCAATTCATTTAAAGGATGTCTTCATGTACTGACTTCATTTTTTCCTTATACCCTATAATTCTTGGACAGCAAAAAGAACTATTCTGTAATAAACGTTTTTGAAAAGTTATAAAAAATAAACAATTTTGTGGAGAAATAAAATTATGAAAATTTACAGGGTTTCATTTGCTATCGCCCTCTACCTACATAAATAAAGATAAATTGAGAAATGAAATGTAGTTTTAATTTATTTTACTTTTTTTTTCTCCCTGAAAGCTCTATAAGGTGTGTTATTTATCACACTTTTTTTGTTACAGATGAATCTTGCACGATGGGTGTGTCAACTTATAACAATTTCAGTGTGTTGGGCGAGCCAATACGACAATGGAGGCGACAAAAATGCGTTGGCAGCATCAGTTTCAGCAGAAAATACCACGATGCGCCTTGAACCCATAAAAGGAACACCTAACTACAGGTTGATAAAATCAGAAAAAGGTACCCAATGGTTCCCAGAGCGAGAAATAAAACTAGATAGCTGCGTCAGACGAGCACAATGTGAGCCACTCAATAAAACAACATGCCTTGGAGCGAAACTGCCATACAACAGTACAAGCATCCGCCTTACCTTCTACGACAGTCAGTATAAAATACAGAACCAGCTAGAATTGTACCGGGAGTTGATTAACGTGCCAAAATGTTGGGCCGTCATACAGCCGCTGCTTTGTGCCACGCTTATGCCGAACTGTGAAAGGATCCTCGGCCACGACATGGTTTATTTGCCATCTTATGAAATGTGCAAAATTACCATGGAACCATGTGCCATTTTGTATAACACTTCATATTTTCCATCTTTTCTCAAATGTAACGCGACTTTGTTCCCGCCAAAGTGCGAGAACGCTGCCAGAGAAATGAAGTTTAATACCACCGGCAAGTGCTTAGCGCCTCTAATACACACTGATAAAAAGCTGCATTTCTATGAAGGTACTTGATTATGGTATTTATTACATAAACATATTCAATTGTAGTCATACTTTTTATTTAATTGGAATTGAATATTTTTCATGTATAATCATTAAAATTATATTATTAAAAATTATTATTAGCTTCACGCTGTATCCCGCACACAGCAAGGTAGGCAGAGGGCACCTAGTGTTAAGACACTCCGTTCCCCACTTTCTGCCGAATTCTGGAGGCATTGCGTGTTGAGTGGCAGAACTCAACGCCGCGCTTAACCTCGGCACCAGAGCGAAGAAAATGGAAATATAAATTTAAGTAAATATTTCATCTCCTCGAGTGGGGATCGAATCCCCACAACCAGTCGGTTTTGCAGTCACACCTAGTGCCGCTGCGCCACGACCGGCCTCATATTATTAAACAATTATAAATATATTTAACAAAATCTTAAAAATTGTTTATAGTGTCTGTCTTGAAAATCTATCGAGTCTCAATGTTCTCAGTTCTTTTTTTCAGCTTTACAATGTATCCTGCATATAAAAGTGTAGGCAGAGAGAACCTAGTGTTAAGACACCCTATTGCCCACTTTCTGCCGAATTTTTCGGGGCATTGCGTGTTGAGTGGCGGATTTCAACGCTGCCCTTTCTCTTGTTACTATCGAGAAGAAATTAAAGTATTAATAAATGATAACTCATTTCCCCGAGTGGGTATCGAACCCTCAACCGTTACGATTAAAGTCACACGCATGTTCTACTGCGCCACTAACACTATCACTAATTTTATAGTATTATCAATGTTTTGGTATAAGTATTATTCTAGTTAATTTTATATTGTAATCAAACAAAATTGGTCTTATCCGTCTCATGTACTTCTTAATTTTAGGCATATCTGGCTGCGGTCTACCCTGTCGAGATCCACTCTACACCGAGGACGAACATCAACAGATACATCGCTTGGTGGCCTGGGGGGCCGGAGTGTGCCTCGCTCTGAACCTGCTGACTGTGGCGACGTTCCTTATAGACTGGCGAAGTGCTAACAAGTATCCGGCGCTGGTCATTTTCTATATAAATGTGTGTTTTGCCGTTGCCTCAATGGGGTAAGTTGTATTTGTTTTTTATAAATGGATATTGTTTTGTAAGAATAGAAAATAGGTAACACATGTTTTGCTCTAATTTTTTAATTAATAATTAATTGTTTTTACGCGACAGGTTGTGGGTTCGATTCCTACTCGAGCAAATTAAATATTTTATATTTTATTTCTTTGCTCCGGTGCTAAGGCAAAGTGCGCCGAGGAATTCCGCCGCTCGACACGCAATGCCTTCAGAAATCGTCGGAAAATGGGGGAAGTGTCTTAATAGGACCAGAGTGTCATAGCACTAGGTTCCTTGGTTCCCTCGTCTCCGCTAAATGCGGGATACTGTATCCCGCATTTAGCGTAAAGCAAAAAAAGATACAATAAAATAAAACTTCTTCACTGGTATTGCAGTTGTTGAAACTGAATTAAATATGTATCTAAATATTATTAGAATTGATATATATTTTTTTATTTATTACAGATGGCTTGTGCAATTTGGGGTAGGATCGAGAGATGATATAGTATGTTCTAAAGATGGCACCAGAAGACAGGGTGAACCGTCCGCTGAAGAAAATTTATCTTGTGTCGTAGTATTTGTGTTGGTACATATCTTTTTTCTTTATTTACTTATAAAAAGCTTTTTTATTAACTAACTAACTAGCTTTTTTTTAAGCTTTTTTAAAAAGAATATATGAAAATAAAGACTTGTTTTACAGGTCTATTACTTCATGATGGCTGCGTGCGTGTGGTTTGTTATATTTACTTACGCGTGGCACATGAGCTTTAGAGCGTTAGGTAAGTTAGATGATTTAATATGTATATTTTGTTTATACAAAATAGTATAAGTTACAGTAAATAATATAAGCAAAATAGTATATGTGCTCAAATTCTTCCTACCAAAACAGTAATTTTAATAATTTATACGTAAAATTTAATTTTTCTCTAAATAATAACAAATTTCATGCATCACAATAATTATATATTATTTTTTAAGGTAAAATTCAAGATCGCATTGACAAAAAGGCAGCTTATTTCCATCTGGTTGCGTGGTCCCTGCCACTAATATTGACTATCACAACTATGGCTTTTGGTGAAGTTGACGGGAACAGTGTGACAGGGGTGTGCTTCGTTGGATACGTCAACCACCCTATGAGAGCTGGGTTGCTGTTAGCACCGTTATCCATTGTTTTGGTACTGGGAGGATACTTCTTGCTTAGAGGTAAGCCTTTTTTAAGATTTTTTTTGAGTAAAGAGAATCTAGAGTCTAAGACACTTTTCACCCAAGCCCGAGTCATTGTGTGTTGACTGACTGAACACTGCACTTAACATCTGGGCAAAGTGTCTTTTGTATTGAATTTTAAATATTTATATATTTTTAAATATACAGGGTGGAAGTGTAAGCACCACATTAAATGAAACCACAGTTTTAACTACTCTATGAAAGCCTAATATAAATCAGAAAAAAATAAATTTCCAAAAATGAAAAAGTTATTTTTTTCAAATAAAATAAATAATAAAATTGTCATTTTAAAATAAAACGCCATTTGTAAGGACGACGCACGCACACATAAACCTATCAAAGGAACACCGCTGTACACGGCTCATTCCGAAATCGAGTCGTATGTATTGGCGATAAAGTTCAAAGTTGTTTAACCTTTAGAAGTATTTTTGTAGTAGTAAATGTTTATGTTATTGGGATCTAAACGTAATCGCGTCACACGAAATACAGGTATGGATAAAAATCATGAAATGAAAAAAAATCCTACGTCCAAACTGTTGAGGCATCTTGATTAATTTCTTTAGGTATAGGTTTGAAATATTTTACCCTATATGCTGTTTCCGTAAATGGAGCGCTGCCTCTTCCACCCTGTATACAGTTTCGTTTTATTCAAATCAAAACAAATGAAATGTTAAATTGCAAAATATTGCTTAATATATTATGCATTTTTTTTAGAAATGCAATTTTCTGAATATAAATGAATTGTGACCTTATATACATTAAAAATAGGACACATATTTTTTCTTATTCTTTGTGTAATAATATTTTTTTTATTTCCAGGTGTATTTTCCTTGATAGCAGTACGCGTTTCCAGCAAAGATGTGATTTCACCGCGTGCCGCGAACAAAATAAGGCAAACGATAACTAGATGTTCCCTCACAGCTGCTTTAGTGGCGGTCTTCATTTGTGTTACGTTTGCCTGTCACGTGTACGAGTTCCGCAACGCTGATGCCTGGAAGGAGTCGTTTAAGAAGAATATTATGTGAGTGTTCTAGAAGAGATTTAATATAGTTGTTTTATTTTTATTTTTGGTAGCTTTATACAGTATCTTGTGTGTGTTATATGCTAAAAAAGTGAGAAAGTTCTATCTCCCATTATTCGCGCCTTTTAACTACTTTATAAAAATACAATACAAATACAATTTAAACAAAAGAGAGTTTCCCAGAAATGAAAAAGTGTTTTTTTCAAACAAAACAATAAAATTATCGCTGTAAAATAAAACTCCATTTGTCAAGAGTGACACACGTACACCAACCTATCAAAGCGATAACAATACGTAATGTCGGCGATATTGAATTGCGTAAAATAGAACGAGAGATATCTCTTTCTCGTTCTAGTATGTTTTTTGACAATGACAAGCGGCAGATCGGCAACGTAATATTTTTGTCGTGGTAGGTAACATGAATACACGAAATACAGGTATGAATAAACATCGTGAAATGAGAAAAAATCCTACGTCTAAACTGTTGAGTTATCCTGATTAATTTCTATAGGTATAGAATTGAAATATATTACCCTATATGCAGTTCCCGTAAAAGGAGCGCTGACTGTATAGTGTATAAAATAAAATAATATGACGGAGTTTGTATTTTATAAGATTTTGATATAAAACATAGATTTTGCTATCTAATTTAAAACGTAATGTTCCATATACAATAGAAAGTATCTCACTTTCGTTTTATAGTAAATTGCATTGTCAGTGACGTCAAATTCTCCTCACAGCTGTCGTCTGGAGGGTCTCAAAGACGGCAGCACGCGCGAGTGCGGGGCCGGTGCGCGCCCCTCCGTGTCGGTGTTACAACTGCGCCTGCTGTGCTGCTTCGCGGCGGGTGCCTTGATGGCGTCGTGGACGTGGACGCCGGCCGCTGCTGCCGCATGGAGGCGTTATATGGCCAAGTTTGTATTTCATTATATTTATAGATAGATAGAAATCTCTTTGTTGCTAAATAAAGGAAATAAAGTATTTTAAAAGAAAACAAATAATCAAAATGAAAAAGTGAGCAAAACAATAGTGCTTACTTCTTAATTTATGCCTTATTACCAGAGTGAGTAAATGAAAATGCCAAATTAATTTAAATTGTATTTTAAAATTGTAACTACAGATATTTAAAGTAACTAAACACAGTGTTAATTAGTAAAGCTTACGACTCTGTTCAAGAATATTATAAGGAAAGAAAGAAGGAATTTTGATCATTAGAATTTCTTACCAGATACTTATTATTGTGTGAAATAATAAAATTTTGCCCTTTAAATTTATAAGCGCAACTTAAATTTATTGCCGGCTATCCTCAGCACAACTGCCTGACGAGTTGGTGATAACTATGTTCATTCGAAATAAATACAGTTGTTTGTTGGTAGTGTTTAATATACTTTTACCGATAATTTATTATAGTTATTGAAATTAGTGATGAAAGAAACAACGAGATAAAGCTTGGCGGAAAGTGCAGAAAGGAAGTTTCTTAATAGAAATAGATAATATCTCAACACTAGGTTCCCAGAATACAGTTAAAATAAAAGAGCTAAAGCTAAAATAAAAGATTACCTGAAATACAAGAAAACAAGCCATGATAGAAGAAAACGTTTTAGCTGGAAGTTTTGAATATTACATTTACTTTTATTATTATTTATTTTATTATTGTATATTTTCCATGTCTATAATAACAAAAGACCGTCTACAACTCTACCAAAAAAAAAAAAATCGAATGAATGTTGTTTTTAAATTTGAATTTAGATCTCCGCTCAGATCCATTGTTGCTTAATTGTCAATTGACGATTACCAAACAAATGACTTACAAAGTCCTATTTGAATAAAAGATATTTTGAATTTGGAACAGGAAGTGCGGCTGCTCAGTAGAAGCGGAAATGACGCGGCGCGCGCGCAAGCACGAACTCATAGCTCGCGCGTACAAACGCCGCAACGAGTTCATCACGCGCGGCCGCCTGTCCATCTCGCTGGGCGGCTCCCGGCAGGACCCCGTGGCCTTCTGCCTCGACAACACGTCGCCCGTGGACTACCCGGACGATGGCAAGCATGAGAGGTGTGCCTCTATCCAATGGTGCTTTTATTGTATTATTTATGGGATATGTTGTAATTGTGTTATTCGAGAAAGGTATTGAGACAATGTGTGGTTTTTAAGTTATGTGTAGTTGTGGGTTCGATTCTCACTTGGGCCAGTGATTGTTTTTAAATTACTACAATTTTTCTCAGGTAAACTAAAGCGTCTTCTCTGTTCACGTTTTTTTATGAAAAATAAAAACAAAATGGTCGCACAACAGATTAAATATATATTTATTCCTATATTGTTGAAATTATAGTGATTAGCTAACATAGACATAGTGTAAAAATGAACAAGAGAAATAAACATTAATAGTTTTTGACGCAATCTCAAGGCGTAGCGGCACAGAGTCTGATTGTAAACAAAACGGTTGTCTGTTCGATTTATATTTGGGAGAATGAATTATTGTCATTTACTCGATCTAGTAACAAAACAAAGCACGGCGTTGAGTCCTGCCACTTAACACGCAATGTCTGGAACATTAAAACATCTACATTGATATTACAGTGCGGAGCTGTCCTCTTCGTGGGCGGCCAATTTGCCCCGTTTTGTTCGTCGTCGCGACGCACTAGTGCTGCCCGCGCACCACCACTCGCTCAGCTCTACGCCTGATCGGCGTAATTCACAGGTGAAATGTTATATTTTTAACATGTTTTTTTACTAGATTAAGTTGTAAATGTCTAATAAAAGGGTTAGGCGTTAGCGTTGCTTAATTTATCCCACTTCTAATTTAATTTTTAATTATTTTTTTGTTATATTAGAATTGTAAAAGTAAATCAAAATAATTAGTCTGTTATAGTAACTAAATGTAAGTATTAATTAGTTTTAGTAACAAATTTTAGAAAAAAGTTATAATTAGTCTTTGTTATATTACACTTAAGATTTATGGTAATCTCTCCAAACTAGCTAAACAGCCTTCCACTAGCATATAAGAGTAGATATAATGTTAATATGAAAAATGCTAAATACATTGTTTGCTATTGAATACAAAATTTACATTTGTATATATTTTTTGTTATTTCAATACTGACTTATAATATATACTTTGCAGGATTCCCAAATAAGCATCAGTCTACGTCATGTATCAGTTGAATCTCGTCGCAATTCGCTGGACAGCCAGCTCTCAGTTAAAATAGCGGAAATGAAAACGAAAGTCGGTCGTCGAAGAACGAAACACAGCAAGGCGAAGCGTAAACGAGCGTCCCGTAAAGAAAGCACACCGTCCATTGAAAGTCAGATCAGTAGATATTGGTTACAAGCAGTAGCTGCCAACAACGACCCTTCCCGCGAAGAAGTTAAGTTTAGTTTTGATTAATGCGGGTTTGATATTTGTGTTTAATGAGAAAAATCATTTTATTATTACTATAGATGTGTGTATAGTAATGATTGATATTGATATTGAATTTAAAATATTCATGGATTTGCCGAACAATTAATTTAATTTTAGGCAAATAATACCACGTGCACATGCAGCCATTACGGTGTATCAAGTTTATGAACATTTTTTTCTAAAATATTTCGTTTTATTATATGAATACAGTGTGGTGAAACAGCAGGCGTTAAAAAAGCACACCGTCCATAGAAAGCCTAATCAGTAGATATTGTACTTATTTAGAAAATATATAAATATTTGAATATAGTGGGATATTATAAATTTTTATATGTTTCTAAATAAGTATTTTTCTTTTCTAAGTTTGGAATAACACTTTAAAAGAGTTTTTGAAAAAAAAATACAATGTTATTTAACCAAGATCTACTTGGTTAAATAACATTGTATTTTTCTTATTGGTTGAATTATTATTATAATGGATATTGTAATTATTGTAGATTTTTTGTATGTTTACGGAATCACCGAACAACAAACTTAATTCTATGTGATTATCTAGGCTATAAACCCCAATGTGCTATGGTGTGTCAAATTTATAAAAACTGTACTAAAATTATTAGGTATTTATCATATAGCAATTATGTGACCTTTTTCTATTTTAAATTTTTTTTTTTATTTGTAATGTTTAAATTTTCAGACAAATAAATTAAATGGTACTGATTACATTTCTATTGAATATATCAAATAATCATTACTTATTTTTGTATGTACACAAGAAATGTATAAAAACGGTACTAGCATTGTTAAAAACCATTTCAAATACGTGCCCAAATACTGTGATGTCTATAACTGATTTTTATATATAAATAAATGTTACATAATATTGCCGATAATTCAATATTAGATGCAATACAATTCATATCTTTGATATCAATAAATATCGATACCAAAATCGATTTAGATTTTTGGTTTTTGCTTAATATAACAGGGTTACAGTAAAAATTATGAAGCAGCCGTATGGAATATATGTATGTAATGACTAATTATGACATATCCTTTTTAGTGATCTCGATTTTTGAACATTTTACTCAAATATGATATCGAATATAAAAAAAAACTAAATAATTAAGTTTTAAAAGTATTCGTTTGATATTTTCGATAATATTTTGTTTTATAAATTAGTTTATGATATAAGTAAGCTTAAGGAAATGAAAGTTCAAAGATGAATCTGCATCAACCCAAAGGTTTCCAGTGACTATAAAGTTGCTTAGTCTAGTTCAACGCGTCCTTATTTTACTGAACTATTAGGTTATTACTTATTTATACATTATACACTTAACACTATGCTTAAGATAAGACTGATTGGAATCTCTATATATTAACTTCTAACTGACACCATGACATTTATTATGCTTTTTTTTATAAAAATACTTTTGTATTACGAATAATTAAAAAAAAACAGTGCCATATCAATTCATGTTTTATCTGTTATATATACTTGTTATATTATATAAATACAATCGACGTTCTGAAAGAAATTATTTTGTAATTAAAATTTGACATTAGAAGAATTAAACTAACTAATATTCATGTTTTTGAATATATAGGTTAATGGTTCTAATTCGAAGCTTTTTAGTAATAGTATGTGTAAATATTTTTTTGTTGCTAACTATAGTGTACAAATTGTGGTTGTGATACCATTGACTTTGTATTTTTAAGAGCATTATATACATATTGCGAATATATCATGTTAAAGCTGTTTGCTGCTTATATAATTAGGTATGTACGATTATATCTTTCTATGAATAATACAATCCGGCCGTCGTGGCGCAGTGACACAAGCGTGTGATTATAAACGCTGTGGTTATGGGTTCGATTCCCATCACTCACGCAATGCAAGACCGACTGATCCGGCAGACAGTGGGGAATGGGGTATCTTAACACTAGGTGCCTTCCCTGCTATGGGCGGGATACAGCGTGAAACTAAAAAAAACAATGTTTAATTCTAATGTTAAAGGCAGCTTTATTATTTATTTTATCTTAATAGTATGTATTATAAATTTATATATACTTATTAACATATCCTGAATAACCTTCAATTTCAAGTCTTATAAATTTTATACATATATTATATTTATAAGAAATAACTTTTATAATTGATTATACACACATTTGATTTTTGATACTTATACAGAAGTACTGAGATGATAATAATAATTTCTTATTGTGCATTTATTTTTATAATTATATAATTTGCTTTTGAATGTATTTAAACTTGGCAGTTCATTTATTTAATAAAGTTGATCTGTATAAATTATACTTTTATGTATTGTTTATTATGTACACATTAGAAAAAGATAGATCGAACACCGAATGATATTACATTCGATGTAGTATATAAATATTTTGTGATATTTTAATAAAAAAATCTACATTGAAATAAGCATATTTTTTGCCAACTCAGTTTGCCGTCTTCCAATAATATGCAGATTTGCTATCTCTATTTCCATTATTAAATAAATTAAAGCAACAAACGTTTCACCTGCAAAATGAAAATTAAAACGGCCATTTTGGTTATTTTTGTATTAACAGTGTTACCATATTGCCATGTCGGAATATTATTTTCAAAGTTGTTTAATGTGTTTGGAGAGATAGCATAACTGCATGTAACTCGAACGTGTTATATATTCTTATATATAAAATATTGTGTAAGTCTGTTCTAGCTTTAAATTCATTTCTATGCGCGTGTATTTTACCAATAATTTACAATTAATTATTATAATTACAAATAAATATTTAATAATTAAACAATATTGTTTTATTAACGTTTAAATTGTGTTAAGACACTGCGGTCCCCGTTTTCCTTAATGCATTAGTGTCTTAACATTGGGTTCCCTCTGCCTACCCTGGTATGTGCGGGATATAGCGTGACGCCTAAAAAAATAATGGTTTAAAGAGATTATAAAACCACATCACTAAGGTAACCTTACTACTTACTGGGCATTGGGCGACAACGTAAAACTACACTCATAAACAACAGAATGGATCTTGATCAACTTAAGCATTTTTACTACTGTGAACCTCTTAAGCCAGAGCATTAAATCCAGTACTCTCTTGTCACTCTCCTCACAACCTTTCCCGTCTTTTACTCCTTTTAATTTCTATTCAGTTACTGTCACTGATATTAGACGGCTTATTCTTGCCATAAAGTCGGACGCAATTGGCGCTGATGGGGTGGGCCGTAAAATGATTCTTATGACATTGAACGTTGTGCTTCCTATACTTTGTCATATTTTTAACAGTCACTTTTCTACCAATTCTTTCCCTAGGTCTTGGAGATTTGCTTATGTTTCACACACTATAGGCCTATTTCTATTCCTATTTCCTTTTTCTTTCCTATTTCCTTTTCTGTCGAAAGTACTCGAGAGAATTACATCAACAACTTTCGCTGTACCTAGCGAAAAACAATATATTATCATCTTTCCAATCTGGTTACCGACCGGGACACAGCACTGTTACAGCACTCAATAAAGTATGCGATGATATAAGAAGTGGAATAGACAATCAAGATATTACCATACTAGCCTTATTAGATTTCTCTAATGCTTGTAACACAATTGATGTCGACATACTTTTAGCTTTACTTAAATCTATTAATATATCACCAAACGCTATTGAATGGTTTTATTCTTACCTCATCGATCGTGAGCAATGCACTCGTGCTAATGATAACCAGTCTTCATATAATCGACTCAGTGCTGGAGTACCTCAGGGTGGTGTACTTTCTCCGTTACTTTTTAAACTTCAACATATTTATAAACTTCTTAACTCCATTGCTGAAATTATCCTTTCATCTTTACGCTGATGACTTGCAGATTTTTACAACAACGGCGGTTGATGATATTACTAATGCTATACGACATATCAATTATAACTTAAGCATTATTAGCACCTGGAGCAAATCATGTGGTCTGTCGATAAATCCTAGCAAGTCTCAGTTGTGCATACACAGTATCACAAAGCAACTCTCCAACTACTACTCCTTACTTCCTTCCGTAATGCTTGATGATTGCAAGATGGAGTTTGGTTTGGAGATGGAGCCTTTTCTGCTATTGGGAGGGTAAAGAGATGGAAAAATTTATTACCGCTTAAAACAAAAATATCGTTAGCTCAATCTCTTCTTTTTCCCATTCTGGATTATGCAGATTCCTGTTACCTAGATTTGTCACAGCAATTACTAAACAAGCTCGAACGTCTCCAAAATAATAATTAGGTTCATTTTTGGATTCAGGAAGTATGACCATATTACTCAATATCGAGTTCAACTTAAATGGCTTAATAAAAAAACCATCAAGCATCGACGCAATTATCATGCACATATCCTTTTATACTCTATCTTGTATCTGCCCTTTACTCCTTCATACCTCAAACAAAGATTTACTTTCCTGGGCTCCCACTCTCAGTCTTTCAATCTCCGTTCAAGATATGACAACGTATTGGAGGTACCATTATGTCGCACTAAGTGCATCATTCACCGTAAAAACGGTGAAATTATGGAACGAGCTACCCCGGTTCATCAAGCAGTCGACATCAGCTAATATCTTTAAGCGTCGTCTTAAAGAGTTTTATCTACCGCTATAGTCATTGTATCTGTTTTGTGCAGTTATATGTAATTCTAATTGTATCTCTATATAAATGTATATATGATATCTATGTATGTATTTATGTATTGATGTATGAATAGTCTATGTATATATGATACTAGCGACCCGCTCGCGGCTTCGCCCGCTTTAACTACTGAATTATTCATATAATGTACCTATGTTTGCAAAGCACTTAAGATTACTAATGTGAAAATTATTGAAACCTTAATGCAACCCACATTTTCGTAGCTCCAATAAGGATGTTCCAATTGTTTAAAAAAAACACACACCTGAACAAATGACACAAACAACAGAAAACTTAAACGAAAGAAATTATAAACAACAGACTACCTACTATTCTCTTACCCAAAAATACTTAAACGAAAGATGTAACCAACAATGCCGCGACGAAATACATTATAATTATTGGATAACTACAAAATACGTGCAATCGCTTCTAAATTTACTTTGCTATAGAGCCAGGCGCAGAATTGAAGCATTCTCTCGTCCATCTCCGTAGTAGCTCCGAACGACATCTGGGCGTTGGTTCCATGGCCG